>JAPYYT010000688.1:0-40801 GCA_030522565.1 Ceratosolen corneri | reverse complement strand
GAACGAGTTTGGCAGGCAGGACGGGGGGCGGGGGGCGGGGGTGGATGTGGGGTGGATGGGGGAGAGGGGGGGGGACACGGAGATAGTGAAAAGATGACGCGGAAATCCACTGAGGAAGCCTCGCACAAACTAAAGCAATTAACCGGATTTACTAAACACGCGCACGAGGACTCTTATGTAGTGCAGTGAGACAAGAAATCGTTATGATAATCCAAATTCTTTGCTAAAAACAATCCATATATATATCTATGTATGTATAAGTCTAGTTACGTAATGTAAGGTGGCGGAGAATACTTTTCATTAGGCTTTGAAATTGATGGACCGATTTTTTGAAAAGCACATCGCTTGCACAAACGTTGGAAGTAAGTGCGCGCGTTGCTCAATGCGAATAAGAGTTAAGTGCGATGCCATAATTATTAAAATTCCCATCAAGACCGTGTAATACATAGTAAATACAAATTACGTAAGCAGTACTTATCATAGAGAGTGCATTACTTTACAAAGGAGCCACTAGGAAAGTCGTGTGGTTTCAAATGTATTTTGGTATTTCAAAGAGCAAACTTGTTACTTAAAATACAGTACTAGCAACTAGTACAAAGGTTAAACCAACTTGCTGCGACTGCGCTTGCTCTCTCTCTCTCTCTCTCTCTCTCTCTCTATCTCTCTCTATCCCTATATCTCTCACTTTTGTTCCGAATTTATTGGCTTAACGGACCTGTCGCGGCAGTGAAGTGAGAGTAGCACATGCGATCGGGATCAGGATTGCATGCGAGATAGCCCTTTAAGATGAATTCCCGGGCCGGTTCGTGCTGTTGTTTGGGTCCTACACGACACAACAAGTTACTCAATAAGAACTTATCGGTGAAACTCGCACACGGATGGGACTCGGGTATCGGAGCGACACGTATCCAACTGAGACGGGACATTCGTGTTTGGCATTAGATGTGGCTCAAGCGCCATTAATATACACACACATATATATATATGTATGTATGTATATATGTATGTATATATGTATATATGTATATTGAATCCGAATCGTCTGTTCGTATTCAAATAATTTTTACATAAATCAATTGATTGAAGAGACATTAATAGTGGTCAGCGGTATTTGGACGGTGCTCGGATAAACCTTTTCTTTTCAATAAAAATTTCACTGCAAGCAGCTTGGAAGAGTGTAAATTTATAATGCAGAGGGACGGGATGCTCGTCTTTGTGCAAGAAAATGCTCATTCGCGAGTTTATTATTTCTTTAATTAGCAGCTGGTAATGCACTTGTGCCGAGAAATCTTTATGTAATATAATAAAGTCCATTATGAGAGTTAATATAGTGTGCGATAAAAGTAGAATGTTTGATAATTAATTTGCTTGTAAAATTTTTATTGAAAAGTTAATGCTGAGTATTTATAATGTAGAGTAATTTTTCAGCACTCGTGTGTGCTATAGCGCTTGATAATTTATTGGATATTGAAAATTCAGATGACAAACAATTGGCAAGTAATATTTTACAATTTTCCTTGGATTAAATTACGCCGTTTGTGCATCTCATTCCGTCATAATTACTAAGATTTATCAAATGATTTTTATTACATATTTTATGATTATGATTGTACATCTGATTGATAAATGCGAAGAATATGTACTCAATTGACTTTGTGGTTTTAAAGACGAAATCACGGGAAAGCCGAACTATTTAAATCAATGCAAAACAATAATAATTGAGGGCTTACCATCATATTCCGGAAAATAGTCGACGAGATGAGAATACATGATTTTTTCCTCCAACAGATCTTTTTTATTTAAGAATAGAATGACGGAAGAATGTTGAAACCAGGGATATGTTATGATCGTTTTAAACAGTGCCTTACTTTCTTCCATTCGATTCTAAAAGTAAGAAAAAAGAAGGAAGCAAAAAATGATAAAAGACAGCACTTTGGTATATCGTATTGTAGTCATGATATATATAAATATGTTAGATTAAAATAATATTGAATTACCTCGTTTTCCGATTCAAAGAGAATTTGATCGTATTCACTTAAAGCTACCAAAAATATAATGGAAGTTACATTCTCAAAACAATGAATCCATTTTCTTCTTTCGGATCTCTGGCCGCCGACGTCTACCATTCTGTAAGATTATGAATTGTCAATAATCATAATAGTTTCGATAAGCCATGCTATCATGACAATTTGAATGCTTTCGAATTAAGACTTGCAAACCATCAATAAGCTCCAAACATAGCTTTATTCACAATTCATTGCAATTAATTGCAAACGTCACATTTAACATTAATGAAATAATAATTGTAAGCATCCAATGTATATAAAAGTTTATAAAACCATACACCAATAAGAACTAGTCATGCTTCAAATTGTTAGTAGACACACAGTCATATTAAAAAAGAAAGAAGTGTATCACACAGAAGATATGTACAATATTATCCTTACAAAGTTTCGTCCATTGCCAGTATTTTAAACACCCATCGTTAAAAGTATCTATTAGTTGTAGAATCAAATACATCAAATTAATTGGCAATCATTGGCGAAGATTCATTAGACGCTCAGTTAAGTTAAGTCCTACGTTCAAATAAACCAAGTGCAATGCAGTTTTTATATTCCCGACATGCTGCCCATAATAATCATAATAATTTGGCAATATTTTACGTTACGTTGAATATAAGCGAAATTAGCTTTTCCATGTCGGCGCGACCCTTTCGCCAGTGCAACCACGCGATTTTAACGTTAACTTCGGCGATATTGTTTCTCGTTTATTAAGAGAAGATCTGATCGTAGGGATGCTCGGTAAGTACCTAAATATAATGGAGTCCAGATCAAATGGATACTCTAAAATGCCGGTTGTAGGGACTCGAGCTCGTAGAATATCTTGTTCGGTGGGGAGATACTCGGGCTTTTCAATGCGCTCAAGGTCGCTAATATAACTGTAACACAAACCAACCGATTTTGTCGTTCGTATCGCATGCCATGCAGTCACAAGTAAATAAAATTGTGGTCAATGAAAAGGGTGGCAAATGAGAAGATGAAGGGACCGTGGAGACTGCAAGCTCGGCGACTCCACAACGTGTCCATGCAACCTGTAAGTTGTAACTTTTGCGCTTATTAAGTGAGAGAGAACTCGACGTTCTACGTTATTGTATACAGTTGGCGGGCAGTGTAGCTTCTTATTTATTGCAGTCGCGGTGCAAATTGCGGTGACAAATTGAAATTTCACTTTTCATTCGTGGCCTTAATTACGGTCGTTCTTGGCAGTGGATTATTTTTGTCAAAAGTTATTACGGAAAATTATGAATTCAAAGAAACGATGCTAATAATGCACATTTTAATAATGGCATTAACGACAAATGATAGAGCCCAAAGTAGCTATTCCAATTCCATCTCACTTAATTATAAAAGGATCACCACACCTGCGCTATTATTCCATGCCATTCGTAATATCGTCGTCCCCAATTGTATAAAGCATTCTCAAGCAAAATAATTGTATTTTGAGATACTTTAAGGATAAGCCTCAAGCCCACGCGCTAATCGCCAATTAACAAACACAGAACAAACATCGCAAGTGCACAAGTCCAGATTCCAAAAATCAACGGGGCAAACAATTGCTCGATACATTTCGCGCAAATGACTTTTTAACGTACAGACAATGAAAGGGGCCTTTACATTTCAGTTGAAATTAGTTTACGGCAATGGGCACGACTTCCGAGGCGTTCCCTTCAATAGCGCGAGATTTTTTCCCAAAATTACACCAAAATTACACCGCCGATATATATCGTTAAGCCAGGTGTGCCGCGTGCCTGGCCAGCTCAATTCGGCCATTAAAATGCATCGAAAGATTCGGGGAATCAACGGGGAATTCGCGGCCAAAGCAGTGAAACGGGAGAGTGTACATGCAGCAGACCAAGAATAGCACGGTCCAATCGTCGTTTCCCTTCCTCATTGCTAAACAATTGCAATTAAAGCGCCCCCCCACTCCCGATGACTCGGCCAACAATGACAATCGCGAGTACGTGCGCACTCGCACGGCATGCAGCCAATCTCACGGTGTTAAAAAGCCACACAAACATCTCCAGGGCACACGTGCACGCACAGCTAGGCCCCAAGAAAAAGGCATGCGAGGCTGAAGCAACGATCCTCCTTCCTTAATTCACGATCCACCACCAGGACTTCCCAGGTTCGCTTCGTCGACGTACCTAAATCGAATCTCCTCCAAGTCGAAGGGATACTCAATAATACCGGTAGTAGGCACTCTTACACGAAGAATGTCCTGCTCTGTAGGGAGGTAGTTTGGTGCCGCAACTCGATCTATCTCCATCAGGTAACTGTAACACCGTTTACTTAATAATCCAGCAGCATCAATTGGCCGCCTACGTTTCATTAGGATTTGCAGAGATTGGTCCTCGGCAGTGAGGTTGGGAGAGGTGGTGGGGGTGTTTGATTGACAAAAAGTTCGATGCGAATGGGAGCATTCTTATTGAAAATAATTATTATGATTGACAAATGATGTATGCCGTAAAGCTTGTGGTATAGTGAAACGGTTAAGTACTGTTCTAAGAGGCGATTTATCGAAGATTTATTCTCTAAAACTCACTAGAAAAATGAAAAACTAATAATAAATCTTATACGAATGAATGAAAAAGAAAAAAAAAACTCAAATAAGCTTTGCTATATTGTACATCATTTTCAAAATTAATATTCAAATTATCGTGTCTATAAGATATGTACATATATATTATTACATTGAATGGAAATGAAAATACTTGGAGATAAATTGTAGTAAATGAAAAAAATTCAAATGAGAAATTAACATATTGCTATTCTTTTATGCAGATTTATAGAAAAAATTAATTAATTAATTTCGCAATCTTCCTTACAGTTAATTATACTAAGATGCATTTAATTTTTAAGAGCATAGCGATACATAGTTTACTTGAGATAAAAAATTATATCTTTTAAATGATTATAAAACTATAAATTATACTTTTTTTTTTATTATTGAGCTTATAATAGACGTACCAATAATATTTATAATATATTTTTAAATGAAAATTTTAAAAATTCAAAAATAATATAAATACAAAGTACATACATATTGTTCGAGTAGAAACAATAAACTTGATTTTACTTCAATTTCTCATATATTTTTAGAAGAATTTTTATAATAAAATGTAAATATCTTTGAGATTTAAAATTACAGAAAAGTCTTAAAGAAAGTACGTTTTTGCGAAAAACCAGTTAACAAATTGAAAATATTATAAACAACAAATTCCTCACGGATAATTAATTATTTGAATATATGGTTTATTTGGTAAAAAATTGTTATTATCGAAAGCTTACATAATTCCTTTCAAATGTTACACGAACTCCATAGCATAATATAAGTAAATTAAATCATTTTAGGAAATATTTTTTTGAGATTTTTTCTAATTATATTATTTGTATATTACAACTCAAATGATAATAAATACTAATATTTCTATTATATTGGATAAAGGCTTATAGATGATATTTAAAAAAATACAATAAGCAATTTAATTCTTCATAAAGTCTGGGAGCTATTTTTCCTATTCATAACTATATTTTTATATATAGTTCCTTTAAAATTGTGTGCTTAGCATTTAATAAAACATTGGCGTAAAAACAATTTCTTACGCAATTTATAAAAGACCAATTCGGTATTTCCAATGGGAATAAATATTATTATAGGAAATATTATTATTGTCGCTGAATACATTTAGAATTAAACTAATTTCCATGAAATTTAAAATGTTATTATTATTATTATTATTATTACACTGCAAAGCAGTAGTATTTTCTGAATATATAAATCTTCATTCGTTACCAAATATAATTTATATAAATCGCTTAAATCACGAAGAGCATAATTATAAACTAAAAATAAGCCGATGAAAAACATAGATATTTCAATGAAACAAAATTACCAGTGTGAATTACATCGTTTAAAGGAGCTTTAAAATTTATCGTTACATTCGTTACATTATATATGAAGGTAAATAATGCTTTATTTAATTTCATATTCATGCCATATATTTAATTAATAAGGTATGATGATAATAATTGCTCGATTTAATCGACATTTGTAAGAACTTTTGAGATTTAAATAAAAATAAATTCAATGTTATTCATTGAGATAAATTTATCAACTTTCTTTTTATAATAATTTTACAGAATTGTACGAGTAAAAGAAGATATATATGAGTTTTAAAATAATTATAATAAAGTATTAGGTGCACGTAAAAAATTTTTCTTTTACAAGGATATAGTGCTGTAATATACTGACGTAGCACCTGTATTTTAGAGAATATTTTATGAAAATTAAAAGCACACGGCAATATGTTAATAATTGAAAATTAACTCCTTTTTAGTATAAGTGAGATTAAATATTTTTTATGATTTTATGCATTCATTTAAAAATTACTCAAACATAAGTACGCATTATTAATTAAAGCGCTTCATATTCTAAACGAATGTAGACTAGCAATATCGAGAATGGTAATGTATGGCTTCAAATAAAATGATTTCTGTATGCGATTACGGACGATAAAAGATGAGATAAATAAAAAATGAATTATAAATATCTAGATTCCATTATTGAAATTAAGAATTTGCTTTCACCATAAAATGAATGATTAAATTAAATAAATTAATAAATTAAGAATTTACCTTCGTTATTGCACCTAAGCGCAGTATTTACGTGAAATAATAAAATGTTTTTCTCGCAGATTAATGTGGCTTAATTAAGTGCTAAATACCTTTCTATGAAGTGAAAAAAAAAATCGTTACTCTATTCAATCCCTTGGACTTATATCGTATGTAAAATATAAACTGCAAATTATTCTTCACCAGCTCGGTTCATTAAACAATTACTTACTATTTGGCAGAATCCGTCAGCTGGTATTCTCGCCTGCGATCATAACATTCCTGGATACCAGCGTCTGCCCAAAGATCCTTTATCGCTTGCACGTAAGGTTCTTCGAATGCCGTCACCGTTTCGAAATCGATGGCTCGGACAAGCTCGGCCTTCTCCTTAAATGCACAAAAGACGAAATCAATATTAATTCGCTGTTTAGAGGTGCCGGTGGTGCTCTTTAAGAAATTGATTTGGCTTTTTGTTTAGCCGATCCCCCGTTCGTAAGATAAGTGTAGTTTTACAAGTGCATAGAGTCAGTATTAAGAACAAAAGGATTTTGTCGTAAAAGTTGAGGAAAAGGAAAACCATACAATTAATTATCAAGCTACGATGCACTAGAGATGATTCAATAGTGAGAGAGAGAGAGAGCTAAATATACTCCAAACTGTGCACATTTTTATATTCGTATTATTTTAGAATAATGTCCTTTCTCAAATATTTATAGACGATATTCCCTATAATTATTGGATAACCATAATTTGTAGTCGATTCAATGCATCATGTAGGTCTTCAGGTAATATAATTCATACTCGTTAACTACTACTACTATTACTACCTACTACCTACTACCTACTCGTCTCAGCGACTTTACAAAAATAATTTTTATACATTAAACGAGCCTTTCAAATCATTGATCATCGATATTCCAAAACATATCGGATGGACGCGGTAACTTAAAATATCGAAGAATTTTCGATGAAAAAACTAAAATTACACACATAAATATGCCGCTTACAGTAAGCAGTGACATTGGTTATTAGTTTGATCATTTTTATCCTTGACAATAGCAATGCCTTAAGTATTCCGTGTAAAACTTGAGAAACCGTATGTATGACTTGCATAATCCCTTAACAGAGGTTTAAAATTTAAAATGATTATTCACTACAAATTAGATGACGCGATTAAAAACTGATTGTTCACATTCTAAAGATATATACTTGACATTTACGCCACATATATATATATACAAATGTCGCTTATGCTCGAGCTTTTGTTGTATTAAATTTGATGAAACGTCATGAATATGTTTGCACATATATATATATATATGTATTGATAATTTCTGCTGTAAAAAGAATTTAAGAAGCCAAGTATGATATAGGTAGTGACAATTATGTAGAATATAATTAAATGGATCTAGTCTAAGAGTGGATAAGTAGCATTGCTCGGTATAATTGCGAAAATTATTTCGCGCGGGTGAATTGTGGGTGAAGCGGATCGATGACTTTTATTTATGAACGCTGCTAAAAGTTCAGCTCGTCCTTTAGTTTATATCAAAAAGATTAAGAGGATTCAAAAAAAAAAGGACGTGTGTAGTTGTGATATCGCTGAATAAAGATAAAGCGTTAGTATTTTACTGGTAAAAGTTAAAAAATACGAAAGATTTTTATACTATAAACGCGTGCTTTTCAAATGCTTCCCAAGGACTTTTATTCTATTTACTTCGAGCGTTAATAGCAAGGCTGATTGATTGGTAATGTGGAATTACAAATTAATAATTACATACACGACACTGAAAAATACTTCGAAACGCCTATTTGAGTTCAAAAGGATTGATAAACTTCGAATGAATATACGGCTTTTCCTCCGGCCACATTCCATTTTCAAACAAAATATTCTAAAAGAATTTATGAGCTTTAAAAATGTAAGCAATTCGATGCCGCGCATCAATTTTCGAATAAAAATGTTTTTAAACAAAACATTCTTTTACACAAACAGCGCGTTCATCTTCGCCGCGACAAAACCCAATTAACGTTTATCGGGGAGTTTATTATTTATCGATTGTTCATAATGTTAATCGAGCAAGATAATTTCATTTGAAATTCAATGACACAATAAATTGGAATAATTGGAACGATTAGCCAAGTTACAGATGTGTTTCCACCCGCTCTATTAAAGATCATTTCGTTCGCTCGACGAAATAATAATTTAAAAAATTACCACGTGATTTACTTCGCAAGCAATATCGTTCGAGACTGCTTCGTGTAAATCTGTGTAATTGAACTTCGTCGCTCAGTCCTCCATAATAATTAGGTAATACGGTGAGTAACATTTTAATAGATTGCATCCTCGTTCACGATATGGCTTTAATATTGTAAACTTTCACTCGGCTCCCGATTGATTAATTGGTTGTTAAACAAAAACGAATATGGCTTTTGGAGCGTGCAATTAATAACCGTCAATTAATATATTTCGCTACGATGCAATTTCTAATATTATAATAATAAGTCAGCCCAATACTGTAATAAGCACAATGTCTATAAGTATTTTATGGCAATTTATGTTACGTATCGAGTCGAAATTGTATGAAAGCAACTAAAACTGCCGCAAACCATCATTACAAATTACTCCAATAGATTGTTAAAGGCAAGTGGTGTCTGTTATTTACAAAGATGTTTGAGTTTGAAATACCGAGAATGCTGGATTATTTTGATAGATTTGTAAATGATGAATGTAACAACTCTGTGACGACTGTATATTGGAAAAAAAAAAGAAAAAAGAACATTTTTCATTACAATAAAATAATAAACGCTTTTTTCCTAAATCATCGTTCAAGACTCATCGAGCACACAGCAGGACGCGTGCCTTTTTTAAACTCTGGAATAAGCTTGGAAATGTTGTTAATGGATATATTCGGTGCAATCGCGAGGCCAAATTATAAGCTCCGATCCTCTAAATTTACAAAGTCCGCGTAAAAGACCAAATGACTGTTTGTGTAAAAATGATGTAATTTACATGGACAGCGGGACAACCGAAGACTCGTGCTCATTCATAAGCCTCAACACTTACTATATTTGATGACTCCGCGTACTGGATCTTCAGAAGATCCATCGCTCGAATCATGGACTGCATTGCCATGAAGATATTTTGGTACACCAGCTTAATAAACCCCCGCTTATCCTCGTCCGAGTATCCGGAACCGTGGATAATTCTCATCTGTTTGATAAATGTGGACTTGCCGGATTCACCAGTACCTACAAAATAAAGAGAAATCAGTTCACTTCCGTGCATAAATGTATTGAGCAATTGATGCGCGCTGTCGGTGCGTAGTTGTCGTGCTCTGAACTTTACGAGCTTTCCGATTAACGCACGGGGGCAAGTGAAAACTTTGTAATAAAATCTTCGTTAAAAATACATTCGGTTTTCAGGATTGCGTTTCTCGGCGTCATTCGCTCGATCTTTTCGGGCTTTCTCGGTCTCTTTCAAAATCCAATAACCAAATGTACCGCTTCAATGAAATAAACGCAATGGAGGCGACGGACCGAGCCCACCTAACATTAGAAGAAGAAATTTTAATTCCTTGCAGCTTTACCGTGTCGTAAATTTCTCAACGACTCCCTGCCGATAAAATAAACGTTAATAAGTTATGCTTTTTTTATGTTTTGGAAAGTCAGTCGATCGCATACTCGACGAGACCGAGTACATTTTGTTCACGAATGATACTCATTGGCTAACAACACAGAGCCGATGACATAATTATTTAATGGATTGTTTGGCATTAAATTAAGCAATTTTCAACAAAGATCAACCTAAATTAAGCAAAAAAAAAATAATAATAAATCGATTATTATTTTTAATAAGATTAACCATATTGATGTTTAAAAGACACTTGGTTGTACTTGAATGTAAAGCTTAGTTGCCATAAAAGATCGCTATCTACGAGATTCTCTCAAGTTTATTTTGTTTAATAAAATGCGGAATAAGCAACAATGTACAGTTAAATTGCAGCTAAACCAACTTGTGTGCTCCGTAAGTTACAATCGTCCACAGATGAATCGAGAGCAATGCTTGCAGCCTCATTTGCAATTGTTGCGAAATGAGAAAGAATGGCAAGTCGACTTTAGTAGAGCGCTTCCAATATACGAAATAATAAAATCCCAATTTGGAATAACAAAAATGGGAGTTTAGAAAAAGTGGGCGATTAAGAGAGGCCGGGCGCGCGATGCCGTCGGCCCAAGTCTCCATGGAAATTGACTTCCGGTCGTATAAGATTTTTGGCTCGCGACGTAAGGGAGGGAGGAAGTGAAGAGCGAGTGTATATACTTTGCGCAGATATAGGCGTGTGTACATTCGTGTTAGGTTTCCACAGTGCGGCTGAGGAAGAATGGCCAGGCCACCGCGGTGGGGTGAAAAAGAGAATAAACGAGAAAGAGAAAGAAAGGGAGCGAGCAAGCGAGGAGAGGAGGGATACACGACGCATGTGGTGAATGATCTCTCCCTCTCCGTTTCGTTCCTTCTCACGTAACGCGTCATGACCTCCGTCGTCTTTGGAAGCATGAATGAAAATCGTCGGCCTTCTCTCTCTCACTCACTCCCGTCTGCGCGAGCCCTTACACGCACCACGACTCTCTCTCTACTCTTCCTGTCCCTTCTTGTCTTTAGTACATCTCGAGCGAGTTTTTGAGCGCCGCTGGTGGAGCATTCGTTACTCTCTTTTGCGACGATTAGTGGCAGTTTATGTGGCTCATTTTACTCCGTCAAAAGGATCGATATGAGGAGACTTTATCGGGTTACATAATTGTAAAATGGTGGATGCTGATGATGAGGTGACGAGATTGAAATCTCGTGAATCCCGTATCGAAATATCGATTTTGATAATTATGGTCGAATTTCCTGCGAATTGATGCAAAAATAACAGCGCACGCGTCGATGACTTTTTAATAGTTACTTTTTTTTTTTTTTAATATAGTTTTTAATAGTTGTTGTGGTCGAATGTGGAGGCAAAATAATTGCCGCCGTCCGACGTTCTTATACACACCTTGATTGATGAAACGTTTCAAATTATGTATATAAGCAATCTAAAAATTTATATAGATGAAACAGCAGAATTCACGTCGAACTAATTTTATCTATAAATTCAAATATGTAATTAATATTTAAATAGTGTTTTTTTTTTTTTTTGTACTCCAACACACGAATAAAAGACGCGTTAGGCGTCTTTCTTTTTAAATTACTTTATACGGATGATTGTGATACAAGACTTATATATGTTGTCAAGAATACGAATATTATGTAACTATGATTACTTAAGAAACGATCTTATAAAACTTTTATAAAAAAAAGTAGATACTCTGTAAGCATATTTCTTGTCTGCTCCCTTGCAATTCAACAAACCAAGTGCATAAATAAAAAGGTTCAGTTACTTTTTGAAGTCAATGTTTGTCCTTGTCTTCTATCGTACCTTTATAGCAAAAGATATATCATTCGATCGTGATAGGCGTTAGAATAATATCATAATTAAAAAAAATGAAGATACCAGCAGAGGAAGCTGTGAGCCAGTCGAGTATTCATGCTTTACGTGTTGCGGTAGTAAGATGAAAGAGAAAAATGGAGAAGTTGATGTGTGTGTGTGTGTGTGTGTGAGAGAGAGAAAGAGAGATTAAAACAAAAGAGAAGCCAAGCGATACGTATAAAACCAAAGGCTTCTGCATTTTCTCTCATTTCTTGTTTTCTCTTCTCTCTTTTCTTATGCGGCGTAACCGTGGCCGGAAAGATGATTCACTGGAAAGTCGTGAGAGCTAAGAAAAGCATTAAGTATATAAAAGAATAAGATAGATAGACAGACAGACAGACGGACAGACAGACAGACAGACAGACAGATAGATGAATAGATACAAAGAGAGAGAGAGAGAGAGAGAGAGAGAGAGTGAGCAGGCAATATCTATTGATTCGCGCGTGTACGCCGATGAATTCCCAAGGCAAAATGGAGTCCGAAGAAAAAAGAAAGAATGAGAAATTTCTTTCAACCGGCACGCATGCTATGCGATGGAACAAGTCGCCGACGTCGCTGATGCTACGCCTCAAATCGAGCAAATACGATTGTATTCGGGTCACTGGCCTCCTAAACTTTATTGTCTATGCATCTATATTCCAAGCGTGTAAGCTAAAAAGTAAACAGAACCTCCAACTATTAGCATTTTATTTTGCCCCCCACTAGTAATTTTAACTTACATACGTGTTTCCTACATAATAGGCGAATGCACACTCAAAGGACCTGCAATTATTTTATCCTCCAGATGACAAAGTTTGTCCGTCTTACGACTTTAATGGTGCACTGCTTTTATATTGCTAAATAAAGCACAACAAGTACGTACTTTATGCCTGTAACTACGAGATGAATTTAATTATTTGTAAGCTTCAGCAATTCATAAAATTACTGCTTTTTTACAATTATAATAATAATAATAATAATAATAATAATACGCACACATTTTCATAGATTCAAACAATTACACACGTATAATCATTGGCCACCGTTCAATACATATTTGTATTAAAATTCTCAATTTATGGTTATTTTAACGATTTAGATAACATGTCTAAGAATCTATATACTATGGGATTGAAATTATTCGAATACTTAATATTAAGAAGAATAATTCTTTTAAACATAATAACTCAATTTAAAAAACTTCAAATAGAATGTCTAATTTTTCTGAGAAATATATAATTAGCGATTTTCTACGTAGATTTAAAATTAAAATTTTATTTTTCATTTTCAAAAAAATATAAATAAAAGATATATTAGGTTAAAATTTTTTATGTAACATATTTAAACTGTATTTCACACAAATGTATAAAAATTATTACTAAATGATAGCATTTATATATTTTATTTTATAAATTTTATACCTGTCATTTTCAACAGCTATATTATAATTTTTCATAACATTGTTATTTCTGCAACAATAAATGCTAAGAGAATTTAATTATTATATGCAGTTATTAAACGAAAAGTCTTACTTTTCGTACCTCAATTGATAATTGTCTTTCAACAAAAATAGATAACCTTAACGTAATTAAACTTTGTTCTTAAATTGATTATGTAAATATAATAACATTATTTCTGTAATCTCTTCTGTTAATTATATATATATATATATGTGTGTGTGTGTGTGTGTGGTATATATACGTGGAATGATTGATTAATTAAGTTAAAATTCAATGAATAATTAAATAAATCCACGTTATAATAAATTGAACGCTCAAATTCAAATGACGAATCAATTAAATGAATCAATTAAAGTTAATTCGAATTATAAAAGCAAAGAATAATCCTTAATTAGAAATCTGTGCATCGGTATTGACTTAAGTACTACAACTATGAACCTATTACGACAATCAATGTAACACAATGTAACTAAACACCTTAACGAATCTGAACTTTGTCAAATGCCACCAACTGTTTCACTTAATTAGCATTTAAGTAATTGTCAGTCAATAAGTAAGTTCTATCATCACGTTATTAAACTTTTAATTGACGAATACTTTAGAAAAATAAGTGTAGTGTTAAGCAATGTCTGAATGGTAAAATTAGAAAATTTATATACAAACACATATTTAATTCAAATATGCAAGAGAATTAATTTAATAGACAACTAATTTTTGTAGCTCATATTACCTGTTAAACAAATTACTGTTCGTGTAATAATTGAAGAATTCATAATCAGTCATAATAATACGAGAACGTTGTAGTACAAAAGTACCGAATATAAAATTAAAACGTATATGCATTGCTGCTATAGACTATGTATGACCACACCCTTCGCTTATATCATTTCTTAATTTGATTATATTTTCTCCAGTTCAGAAAATAAGTACATATAAATTATCGTCGATTTTTCTCAATAGAATCAAATTGTAAAAACCAGTCACTTCAGATTATTAACAAAATAGGTTGCTTTGTAAACAATTAATTACGTAGAAATAAAAATTGGTGAAAATATAATTTTGTTATTGAAAGCATAATGGGTAATAGTAATCCATATAACCGTTGTATGTAAACCTTACATTTACATGTCATTTTGACAAGAGCAAGTTGCAATATAAGCCAGCAAGTTTTTAAAAGTTTTTAAATATAATTTCTCTTCGAACCTTTAATAATATAAGTGAATAAGTTAAAATAAGACCTGTTGCAACAATGTCCGTGAGGACTTAATAAATATGCCAATGTATTAATAAACTATTGTACCGATGAAAAGTTCATTTGAATTTTGTTTACAAGCTCTTGCTTCAATAGTAATTTGAGTTTTAAAATTTTTTATCAAACAAGAAACTGTTTTCTTTTACTTGCAAAATTTTGTATTAAATAAAAAAAACAGTATCCCTGGGAGCTGGATATTTGCCTCGCAAAAAAAAACTTTTGATTTTAGGGCTAAAAAGAGGCTAATTGGAGTTTTATTAAAGAAAATAAGATATTCATATTGAAATAATTTATTAGAAACCTTCTTTACCATTTAAAAAAGTACTAAACAAGAAAATTTTCTTGTCGCTTCAACCCTCCCAATATAAGCCAACAAAAATAAGTCCCGAAATGAATATGAATATGAATCAAAATATGAATAAATTAAAAAACGTTAGTCATTAGATAACCCACCATCAACGATATATTTGCTATTTCTTCGGTTATGGATTTTGTTTTCCTGAAAGTTTCAGCAATCATTGTAAAACCACGAGTCACATAATAATTCTAGGATTTACAATTGCTTTTATTATATCTTGTACCACCATGAACCATACAATTAATAATTATAAAACTACGTCAATTTTATGGACTAGTCGACTAAGATCCTACCATCATGACTTTTATACTTAATATCTGGATTATCCTTCATTCTCAACGTATGCTTATCCAAGTTTTCACACATTAACCGTGAAATTAAATCGCACGCACCTAGAAAATTGATGTAACTCCACTTCAGAGCTGTGCGAATATGTAATTCTTTAAATGAACGATTCTTATGTCCTCGGGAAAGTTGCTTTTGACAATTCTACAGTTAATACTAAAGCGTTAACTCTGAATGTAAACACGTTATCGCTTCTTATTGAAGTTTAATCTAAGCTCGTTTGAACAGCGATACTTGCCAACCGTAACGTCGCAAAATAAATAATGGCATCCTCTTACACACATTTGCCAGATATACAGAACGATTTACAAGCGTATTTAAAACTGAAAAATGTACTTGTGGTTAAAGCAAAACTGCTTGGAATCGCAACGCCTTCCGATGCTTTTAATCGAAGACTGTAAAGTGTATATGAAATACAATTTATTGTAATGGAATATTGATAGTGGATTATTGATTCGGCACAAATGAAGTTTATAAAAAGAAGAAGAAGAAAAATGAAATTCAAACAAAATGAAAATAAGATTATGGAATGTTATTGTTTGTCAGTTACGACTACTAAAGCAAGTAATTGCAATGGAACGAGCATGTTACTACTACTGTCTATTAGCCAATAATCGATTTATTCCGAAAAATTGACTAATTATCGAGCTTCGTAATTTCGTAGATGCTTTCATTGAGTGTATGTCGATTACAATATTTCTACAAATTGTTTTATTATTATTATTTTTTTGTTTTTCATCATTACGTTTCGTTGAACTTTTAACGAGAAATCAATTTTTACTACATTTAAAGTTATTTTATCGCCAGTTGGCCTTATTTGCTTTATTCGACAATTATGTACGTCTAGCCTGTGAAAAAACCGTAACTCGTAACGATTTTCGCATAAGAAACCATTTCCTCGTATTGCCATATTTGTTATTACAATGCTAATGTTTTAAATGCTTATTTTTTTTTTTTTCATCAACTATTGATATGAAACAATCCAAATATATTTGTGATTTAAATGAAAGTCGAGAGGTTTGCATGGAGATTTTTGGTTCAATTTTCGGTCACCTTTGAGCAAACGTGGCATTCACTTTATGGTATACTTTTCATTTGCCCGTGTCAATGTAAATTTTAAGTAAGCACTTACTTTTAAGTACTGACAGTTTCAAGTGTTTTCTACGCATTTAATCTCTTATGCTTCATTACCATATCATGAATACTTTTTTTATCACTTTATGTTACCCACTATTAAATCTAGGACGTTCAATGTCACTTGTTCTAATTTGGTTGCATAAACATTTATTCAGCTTTAAATAAATAACTAGAACAATAGGTATACAATTTATTAGCACGCTCATGTAGTTTCTCGGATATAGTTTAGCTCCACGACGAATAATATTACCATTAGATTACAATCTACTTCATATTATTTACTAAACATTAATTTCACTCCGATTAGACGAACAATTTTAATTGATTAATTAATTCGCATTCGTCTTTCTATCTTTAGATGTTAGATACAGTAATTAATAATTGATAATTTAATTGCCCCAAGGTACCATTTCTTAATATATACATATCGTGGACTTGTTGAACTTTTTTTTTTGGTTCTATCACTCGGCCCCATCGATCCAACGAAACACTCGATTGTTTTGACGGGAAATATTAACGTAAGATTTAAATAAACAAATGACCTTAGCGATGCTTTACGATTACTCTTTTCGATTACTATTTTATAAGCTGCGAGTAAAAACATGAACTGCCAACTGAATTCCATTTATACCAATTAGACTTTTACAAAGATAAAACTATAAAAGGGATTGCTATACCCGCCATTATTATTCGATGAATTTTACAACATCTCCCCTTCAAAATGTTTCTATGCCTACGAAAATGAGATTAGAGAGGCAGGCGTTTAGTGTGCGATGCCCAATATTGAATAACATTGGAAGCTTGTTAAAACGTCTTGCTGGATAACGATGAGCTTGATTGTAAACTTACGTGGAAGCAATATGTGAATGTGAAATGTGAAAATGTCGAGCTACTTTACGCATCCGAAGAGATGGTTTTTCAACAATATGGCAATTAAAATTGTGAATTGCAATAAAGTCAGTCATTCGCAATCGCAGGATAGAATCGCAATTGTCCGCGGACGAAGCGAACGTATCTCGCCCCCCTACCATCCTCCCATGCACATAGAGACAAGGGCGTAGGCGCGCTTGCGCGCGTGCTCGATCCCTCCTTTCTCACTCACTCTCTCTCTCTCTCTCTCTCTCTCTCTCTCTCTCTCTCTCTCTCTCTCTCTGTCTCGTACGGTGAGCGCGAGCGCGTACTACGATCGGAGTGAGATCGCCCGCGCGTAATAGGAAGTGCGGGAAGCATACATGATTCACGCTTAATCCGGTCTTTTTTTATCGCGCGTTCCTAAGAAAATTCCGCGCACTGGAGACTCGTCTCGCAGGCAGCGTGAATCAGTCGCCGGGAGGAATCGCCCCGGTGTTAAAGAGGAGCGTGCACCTACGATGAAGAACGAGCTCGCGAATGCGACCGAGGCATGCACGCACACACACACACACAGAGAGTGAGTGAGTGAGGGAGCGAGTGAGTGAGTGAGGGAGTGAGAGTGAGTGAGGGAGCGAGTGAGTGAGAGTGAGTGAGAGATAGAGAGCGAGCGAGTGAGAGCGAGTGAGAGGGGGAGCGAAAACGCCGAGGACAACAAGACAACAAGCGGGGTGGGTGAACAAGAAGGAGGAGAGAGAGAGAGAGAGAGAGAGAGAGAGGAGAGTGGGTCGATAGATGCCGAGGAGAAAGAGAAGGAGACGATACAGACTTGTGCGACGGTTCGTCACCCTCACGTATACGTAAATGCGTGGGGGCCAAGTTGTGGGCGCAGCGGCTCTAATTCCCAAAAAATTCATCCCCGCGCGTACGAGTGCCATTGCGCAGTCCAATTGCTTTATGAAATATGTATGCATTTGTAATGATTCTCCTTGTGGGCGGCGTAGATGCGAGGCGAAACTTCTAGCTATTTTGAAAATTATTCGCTCGCGAGCGAATCCGTCCAAGTTCCCGAATGGTTGAATAATACTACACGGAAATGAAAAGCCAAGTGGAAGTTGCGAAACTCATTGGACTTGTTTTAGACTCGTTTAACTTTCTTGGCCTATAATGACTCATTGCAATATTTGTCCCGCGTGGCTTTATTAAATAATTAAACGATAAACATTTTTATTCCCGGTGGCGTTGGTGTAATTATTATCTGTTCCCCAGAGACATTTAATAAAACGAGGTGGACGAGGTAGGCTTCATTCCTTTTCCCCACTGCTTAATTAGCCTAATAAAATTATCCTGGCGAATTTGAGCGGTTGTGTTGCGGAATTTTGCAGCTAAAAATAATAACAATTGGCTGTTATTGCGTTCCTCGTCTATCCTCGCCTCGTTTAGAAACAAAAATCGAGCCGCTCGCAAAAAAAAATGCCCCAATAGAAAGAGAACGGAGAGCGTGACTACTCGTGAAAATATTATTCGACATGATTAATGAAATCTTGACCTGAACTTGCGCTCAAAGGCAAATGATCAATGTAACGTAAGCTGCCTCCTCCCCGAGGCGTCCCGACTTTATTGCTCCAGCTTGACAACTTGGCCGTGCATGCGCACATCGAGCCTCGGCAGCGAGTTTTTCGATGTGCCCATCATGGCCACACACACCACATCTCCCTTCGAAATGATCCGAGTCAACTTCGATGATCGCCGACTCGGCATATACGGATTTATCAAGGCCGCGATCACCAGTCGCACACCTAATCGTGGCAAAATAAGAATCGCATGTCGCACAAGCTGTTGCAATCACTCGCTGAAGCATTCTTTAATCTTCGGTGCGAGCGATGCGAGAAGCAATAAACCGAATTAAGTCCGCTTTATGGGGTATTGCCTCCGTGAGACAGCTCCATTAAACTTCATATCACTTCGGAGTGATTGTGAAGATTTTAAAGCTTGATGTGATCGTGTGGGCATAATTGATTTTGATAACAATGACGCAACGATATAAATTTATTTTAGTGCGTTGGATGTGCCTCGAGTTTGGGAAATTGGAGGCAGCATTGCATGGAGTTTGGGAAATAATAAGTAACGCTCGTATTGAATTGAGGAATAATAATGCTCGTGACATTATATTGGCCTTTTAACTAGAGAAATATTGTTCTTTCGATAATGTTAAATTATGTTACAATAACTAGGTCATCGACTTTAACGACATTAATTTTTACTTACTTCTGATAAATATTCATCTGAGCCGGCTTAATAATATTATCGCTTTTGAAACGAAATTCTAACTTTCGGAAAATTTAAGTGGAATATTTTTGATAGCTCTGGACAAATAATTTTAACTTGCAGGTATTCGAAAATTTCATGCACATGTCACGTAATTATCATAAAAATGTTAATACAACGATAATTAGTTATTGCCTCTTCTGCATTACACATTTGTGATAAATAATTATGCTTTAAACGAAATAATATGTTTACTTTAATATTTAAAAGGAACGCAAATTATTAAGTTTTATCGTATAAAAATTAATTTTTATTTTTTATACGAAGAAAGTTCATTCACTGATGCTATGAATAAATCCGATAAATATTACCGAAATAAAATTTATATTATCTTAATTACATGCTAATTTATACTATACAATAAAAAAAAAAATATATATACTATAACATAATCGAAATTTCTAGTAAAATTAATCCAAAATCCGTGAATAAATGGAAACTATTTACTAAAATTATTCGGGTAATCGCCGTGTCTTGTACAACAAAACTATGAAAAATTCGGAGAATTTGTTTCAAAAACAACATTCCAATCATTCAACATATTTTTTAACATATATATATATATTTTTAAAATTAAACATTTATCAGTATAGAAGAACATTTCCCTCTATTAAAAAATTACTCTGTCAAATTGATATCGCTGCACTAGCAATAAATAATATTTTACAGTATTTAACGAGTATTTGGACATGACATGACGAATCCGTACAGTTGAACATTAATTATTATAATAGTCTAACGCAGTTTGAAAAGAAAATTACATAGTTTTTTTTTTTTTTTTTATCTGAAACTAAAAGACTTTTAAATATTTGAATCTCCGCCTTTTAAAATATTTAAATAAATGACAACTAAAGTAATATTAAGTTTTATAAATCATGGATTTATAAAACAATAATATTACGTATGTTAAATGAGTGACAAACATCATTTGAACAAAAGCTTTAAATATCATATTAAAACTTTATCATTTTTCTCTTGCTCCTTAACAAGTCATACTTAATATTCAAAATCCATTCATTCATTATTCTTTAAAAGAAAATCATTTTTAACGTTATTGGCAATCGATAAGAGCTTATATTAGTATATAAATTAATTCATTACTAACTAATTGATAGATATCTTTTGATAAAAATTGAAAAAAAATTTTATAATCAATTATCATGATTTCTAATACGAGCCGAAAAATGTGAATGATTAAAAAGTGCATTGATTCTTAATAAATTATAAAATCAGTAAAAGAAGAATAAAGTGAAATAACAATTCATAATAATCAAAAGGATTAACACGGAATTTTACAATGACCATACTCTTTATTCTCCAAGTATCCGTCATTTCTTTTTGTTTCCGTTGTATTCGTTGATTTTAGCAGCATCTGTTCAACACTTGTTCCGATCAGTTGTAGATCATCGATTATGTATCTCATCGATTATCAAGAAAAAAAG
The DNA here is from genome assembly GCA_030522565.1 of Ceratosolen corneri. NCBI lineage: Eukaryota > Metazoa > Arthropoda > Insecta > Hymenoptera > Agaonidae > Ceratosolen > Ceratosolen corneri. The sequence continues at coordinate 19,476 of JAPYYT010000688.1, read as the reverse complement.
AAGACAAGAACCTTTTTTTTGCTACATTCTAAAGAAGAATAAAGTTTTGCCAAACTTTTATCTTTTATGGGCCAACTGAAAAATAGAAGGAGCGAAGTTAGGAGATATGAGAGAGAGAGAGAGAGAGAGGCAGAGAGAGATCAATTTTACAAACTCTGGTGTAATGTTACGTTACTGGAATACACTCGCGTACAAACTATTTTATATTTATGTATAAATTTCTCTTCCATTGCTTGTGCAATTTAGATTTTGAACAATTATTCTTTCTCGCAAAGAGAAAATGACGAAATTTTCAAAAACTTTACATTTAAACTACTAATAACGAAGCTACAATATTAAATGAAATGTAGTCATACATTCAAGTTCGAAATTATAATTTAAATGCACATAGGAAAAACTAGCCAAGATTATATTTTAAATTGTAACGAACGAAAATATTACTATCCTTTAATAAATGTAAAATGTATAAAATGTTGGTGTTCAAAATAGAAAATTTTTTAAATAAATTCTTTTGCGACTGACACCTATTTGATGAAATAAATGTAATGATTTAAAATAAAAACGCTCTTACATTTGATTAACGCTGCCCTCTTTGTTTTTATATAAATAATAATGAATTATTAAATGATACGAAGCAATTTTTCATCCACAGATGTTATCTAATTTAATATTGAAAATGTTCAATTTTTTATAACGTGAAATATATAATTAAATTGCATTTTATAGAGTATTTCGTGATTTATAGAGCCTTAAATACTATTAAAACATTAGGAATTAGTTTTTAGTTCTTAGCTTAAGCACATGAATCTCTTAACCGTTTTAAGGAATCTCATCGTTTGGCTTATGTAAATGTACTTATTCAGTAAGCAAGTTAAAGTAAAAAAAGAGTGTTGCGATTTCGTAACTTCTTATATCTAATAACACGATTGGATTAAAATTTAAGTATTCCGTTATATTAGAATGTAATTGTAGACATTGATAATGGCAACTGATGTCACGTGCATTATGAATAAGAAATTTTAATAAAACTGCTTAAAATAAATATTAACTCTACTTAGGCTTTTATCGACTACGTCTTGTAATTTAATTTAATTTTATAATAAGTATTCATAAAAGCAAAAGATAACTACTTGCAGAATCTAATCTACAACTAAAATTCTTTTTGCATTATTATAAAATAATTATCTAAAACTTCAAATTCTTTATTATTCTGTATTTTATATAATAAAACGAAATGAATTCTCACAATGCGTAAGAAAAATTGAAATCTATAACAATAATTTCTGTAATTTAAATATAATACCAATGAGTGAAAAGTTTTCCATGGAAATTTCGGTATAAAAAAATGAAAATATATGTTAATACTTGGCAAATGCATATAAACAATGAGAAGTTTACTCGCGACTCAAAAAGTGTAATACACATAACAAAGAATAAGTTTATTGAAAAATTCATATTGAAGAATTCAATGTAAGTTAAACTACACAAACGGAGCCTTCATATTTCCATATTCCGTTTAATTAATGTAAAATCATAACTGCATAAGACATACACGTTATGCGCGTGTATGTGTGTGTGCGCGCGATATGTCAAACGTGCAAAATCAAATGCGGTATGAAAACCAAATAAATAAATACATGATACTTGAAAAAAAAATTTACGATTTCTAACTTAGACGTGTTAGTTTCGTACGTGCTCAGAGTATAATTAGTACGTCGACCGTTTGATTTATGCTTGCTGTATAAAAAAGGAAAATAGTATGACATGCACTGACAAAAAATTGCATTATATTTTGCGATTAAAAGCAAAAAATAAATTTGAATTACAAGAGGCGCAACAGTAAGAGAAAAGATTGCCAATGTATATTCGTAAAAGAAGTCGTCAATAAATTTCATACATTGAATTTAATAAAACTAAAAAATAGATTATAAAAATACTTTATAAACATGAGTGCGCATAGTTATGATTTTTATTATTATTATTATTCTTTTTTTTCTTTTTTAACGAATTTCGTCTAATAATAATAATAATAATAATAATAATAATGAGAATATAAACTAAGATAAACTAATCGTACCTATAAGAATTAATACTTAATAATTATTGAGTAATTTTTGTCTTTAAAGTAAAAGAAAAATTTCGGGCTCTTTTATGCTTAAATTATTGCCATACTTCATCAACAGAAGCTCAATAATTATTTCAAATATAACAATAAACAGGACCGATTTCACTATTACTCTCTATAAATATCGTAATTTCTACGAGAACGCATGTATCTGTAAATAAACAACACGCTTAGATCATTTGTGCATAATAAAGTTTTTCATTCCTTGCAATAATAATTCGTTGAGTTGTAACTGTCGAGAAAATCTTACTTTTTGCAATCTCAAGTTGCAATCTTCAACAAGTCCTGAGCGACCATAAACGTGTTAAATGCATACATTGCACGAATACGTGAACATCCATAATTAAAAAGTAACATCGCTTGTTTAAAAGCTCGCGCGACAAGAGTTCAATTAAATAATGAAACTTGAGCCATCGATCTTATTGCATTTGAAGTTGTCACATTTGAATCGTAGCAATCTCGATTATTATAGCACAGCGAGGAAAAAATCTCCTCAGTTTCCGTGGCTACATAACGCCATTATCCCCAAATTCAAATTAATCAGAATGGAAAGAGCCTCGGGGGGCCAATCACTGCCTCTCTCTTATCGCAATTCAATAAAGAAGCATGGAGATATTATTATGGGTTATACAATTGGATCATCTATATATGGCGTGTGCATTAATCTTCTCCAACAAACGTCTGAATCTCAACGATAGCGACTTAAAATGAAGCGCGGAATATTCGCGTTCGGAATCACATTAACACCAGACTATGTGACCTACTACAACCACGTGTGCGCGCGCACGTCGACACCACACGCACATCGTCGAAGGCTAACGCGCGCGCGTCCGGTAATTAAAATGCCCATGTGTGCGTACATAATATTCAACATATCCGCGACAAGGACGACGGCATTCGCCTCTTCGATCCGCGCATTTCGATTAGACACTCGAAACATTCGAATGGCTTTCGGGTCTTGTGTGTGTGTGAGTGTGCGTGCGCGCGGTGCGGTGTGGGTCGGGGGTGGGGAGGAGGAATCAAAAAGAAAGAAATGCAGGCGTTTCCGAAGAATTCGTCGACCGTCTATCGTTCTCGCTCGTCTCCCTCACGGAAGCTCCTAGCTCTTTCTCACCTCTTAATAAAAGCTACGGCTCGCTTATGCTCTTCGCCAAAGTCACGCGATTTCGAATAATCGTTAAACCGTCAGTTCGCTTACTCAGAAGTGGATGGATCGATAATGGAGTCCGCCACGGGATTCGGCTTGAAGTAACGCGTGCGTGCGTGCGTTTCTCGAAACGTTTAATTTTCACGCGCCGTCTCTTTTATTTTTATTGACGCGCTGCTAGCGGGTAACAACAGTAGGAACAAAAGTGCATCGCTGCCACTTCGTCCTTTGGCCCTTCACCTAACGAAACCCATTGTCCCCCTCGATTGCTTAACCTGTCCTCTGACGTTCAATACGTGCACGTAAAATACATTGTAATTGCCGTACATTGCCGTGGCATTTGGGATGATTATCATTGTTCATTAACGGTTATTTAAAAAATTCCAGCGATTAAGTATGAATGTAAATAAATGTTGAATAATATGTAAACGGTAAACTATAGAATGATGTATTTGGGAATATTTGAATGCCGAGGTGCTTTCATGCGTGGATTTTGCATTGGAATATTGAAATTTTATTTCTCCTGCTCGGATCGTCAGCCAATGTCATATAAAACATTTTGGGAATGGAAAGGTGCGTTGAAATATGGTAGCATTCTACCGGCATGTAATGTAGGATTTCTTATTTTAGGGGATTAATCTGCATGTGGAAACGAGACTAAGCTCGAGTAAATATTTAATTACGAGTAGTAAACTGAGCGTGGGCTTAACCCAACAGCCACGAAAGCCTTTTTATTATTACAAATGAACCATAACACTCCGGAACTAAATTTACAATTGATTTAGCCAAATGGAAATTATGGCATTACGGTAATAATGTAAGAGCAGGCTTTCGAAAAAGAGAAACGCGCTTTTAAAATACTCTAGCTTCTTCATTTTAAAATGTAATCTCAATATTAAAATTCGAATATCTACCCAACTAACCACCTCCTCTGCTCAAAATGGCGACCTTGTCACGCTTCTTTAAACCACCAAGCAACGATTGTTGCAAGGATTGCAGCGCGTGATTATTAGAAGGTGAGCGAACAAAACTGCAGAAAGAACATTTCGTTCATTATCAAAAAATGTTTAAAAACGAGTTGGAGGCCGATCGATGATGTAAACCTATCTTCCTTAAATCTTTGCATTTTTTAATTGAGTGACTGTTTCTCTGTTTATCCGAGGGTTTCGAATAATAGTTGCCATTCGCATGCTTCGCGCTCGTAAAGAAAATCAATGGACACGGGATCTTCAATATTCTAGAAAACAGTCGCGAGACTATCTGACAACTAACTTTTCCCTTTTGCCGGATCTATCCATTCAACTTGTGCGTGATTTCAAATTATACATCACAACATTTCTATTGCTGGATTCATTATCGAAAGAATTGAAAATTACTCTTAATGAAGTAAGATTCAAGAACATATATATACATATAAACTCGCTATTAACTTCAATTAAATTAAATGTAAATGCAATTTTAATTTATATATAAGTAATTCGTATTAATTATTAATGTGGTATTACGTATATATATATATATATGTGTGTGTGTGTGTGTGTGTGTGTGTGTGATTACGGGCAAAAAGATTATTTTAAAGATATATTGAAACAGGTTGGATTATTATTTTAAAATACGTTTAATAAAACAAATAATTTTATTAATCAGGATATTAATTTATAATTCATATTATATTATATTTCATATCGAATATTATTTTATTTTTAAATATCTTATAATACGAACGAACGATTATATTTAATATACAATGGAAAAGTTCGTTCACTTTTTAAGTACAAAGTCATATAGTATCATGGTATGACTTAATCTAATATAATATTTTAATACTCAACTTTGCCGTTTCATTCATATAAAACAAAATTTAAATTATACAAACTTTGCGAGTAGAATTTCTTGTATTAATAAAATTATAAATCTTATTTTGACTGTTGGCGCACCAATGTCTTATATAATAATGAAAATTATAAGAGGAAAAAATTAATATTCATATTTTAACATGAATCTACTGACAACATAAAAACATTCAAATATTTGAGGTAAAATGGATTTATAGCAATTCAAATATTATAATTCACGAAACATTGATTCGATTTTAAAAATTATAAAACCGAAAGAAATTCAAAAAAATTAAATAAAAATGTAAAAATGATGTTTACGTAATTGATTAATTTTCAAGAACTAACAATATTCTCTATAGAAAAATGCTACATTTTATACGTACATTCGTAAAAATCTCAGTTTACGCGATTTGCTGATATTTAAAAAAAAAAAAAAAAAAAAAAAAATCATGTTTTCTATTAGAAATATGCACGAAAACTATTATTAACAAATTAAATTTTTTAAAATAACTTTTCCAATGTCAAACAACCGGCTATATTGAAATACGAAGCACTAGTAAAGTTTGAAATTACTATAATTTAAATAAAAATATTGAAATAATATCATGTTCATATTTGTAGTATTTTCATTATTTTTTTTTTTTTCTTTTAATATCAAATTGTTTTTATTCTAAATTGTGGAAATATTATTCGTAACTCCGTACAATCAGAATAAGTAATAAACATTTTATACATTTTTTTTTTATCGGTATTATATGAAGGAATACTAGGTTATTGATTATCTTTTAAATGTTAGAAAGCTTAATGAATTGTTATAAAAGTGATTTTAATTAAGATTTCTTAAATTATTGTTCGGACTAACAGACTAAATGCAAGTGAATATGTTCATTGGGAGAAGAAAAATAATTCTTTGGTACTTAACAAATTAACTCATTCGTTTATTTATCGCAATTTTCAAATAACAGATTAGCCAAATGATATTTCTAAATGATACTATATTTTGTTTATATTCAATTATTATGCTTTGATAGACTTTTAATCTGATTTTCTGCATGTTAATTGTAATCGGTCTAGCTAGAAACTACTAGTCAGCCAAGTTATTAAATAGGCTATCGGTAAGTTTTTATCAAATTTTTACCAAAATTAAAATAACATACTTTAATCAATTTAGGAAGTGCCGTTATAAATATAAAATTTGCAGAGCCCTTAACCTAAATCTGTGCCTGAGTGAGCTAAGTTTGACTTTAGCCATAATTCGAAACGTTTATTTAACAAAACAATTTGGTAGGAAAAATATTTTCGTTAATATGACTAGTACCTGAGAATAATTTATGGCAAATAAATGATAACAAATCAAGATTTTTATTGTGCCTATTCGCGAACGTTGTTTTTGCGATAAAAAACGAAACGTTTTCCTGAAAAACATCTAAATTTTATCTATATATATACACACACATATATAAATGCTAAATATAAAAAAATATTAATATATATATGTATATAATCACACGCAGGACTAAAATTATCTTAAATCCTCGAGATTTCAGTTTTTTAGGCCTCGATTCGATTCGAGAAAAAGCCAAGTATCAAGATGAGGATGCGGTGCAAAGTAATAACTATTGTCATGTGATATTGCCCGAGTAAACGCACAGGTACTTCTTCGTTCTTTCGTATGCTCTTCGTACACTGATTAGAACATCTGTGCGGGTACGCGCGTTTATCTATATTTGGTTCGACTGGCTTGGCTACATAAGCGGCAACTTGCTTTCGACATTGACGTGCCGCTCATTTTTTAAGTACTCTCCTCTTTTATTAGGCAAATGTTTCTGCTAATCATTATTGGGGATTGATAATATAGGCAGCACTAATCGTGTAAAACTCGATTGCGCTCAATGTTAGGTAAAATTTCTCAAACGCGCCAAGTAAACATCGCTTCTCGTGACCTCGCACACGAAGGTAATGTATACATCGTAATTATGGAAATGCCAGCAAAAACTTTAGTAGCTTACGAAGGCAATATTATTCCGTACTTAGATATGCTATATTAATAATGAAATTATTGTTTAAGCAATAATGTTTTTTTTGTTAAATATTTTTATTTTGGACAATCGCAGAGACGGCTCGCTAAATTTGCACGAGCAAGTCATGTATTCGTGAAAAAGACGACGTAGTGGTAGTAGCCACGGGATTTTCATATCTGGGATTAAAATTTTTAGAAGACATATTTCCAATTATTGTTTTAATTGACCGTGCGACGTAAAATCAGATATGGAAGAGTTTTTAATTTTCAAATTATAAATCAACATTTTTTTTCATTGCATGAAACATTTGGATGAGTTGGCTATTAATTTTACACATTTTATACATGCAATAGTAATACGCTTTTTTTTAACTTATTATTTATTTATTATTATTAAATGAAAATGAAAGAGGTGTTGATTTCGATCTGGTGGAAAAATGTTCTCAAATATATTAAAATTATATTTGCAACTTAAAATTCATGATAAAATGTTATGATATAAAAATAATTCGCTAAATTATCTCAATTCTGGTGATGAAATACAGAAAGATTTAATATTTTTCGCATTATAAATATCTTCAATTATCTTCAAGATTTTTACATAAATATATATATTTTTTTTAATAAATTTAATTCTTCACATATAAAAAAAATAGAAATAAAAGTTTAACTACAAGTAGAGAGAGAAAGAGACAGCCGGACGGAGATAGGAAGATGACAAACTATAGTAAATTATCAATGAGATTATGGATTTGTGTTGCCTATTACGTTCTCTATTAAATTCTCGATAAGATTATCAGATTTTGCACTAGAAAACCATTACAAACATTTACACTAAAATAATATTATTCCCGGTGATAATATGAATTTCATTATCTATTACAATATTCTAAAAGCGAAAACTCCATAATTGATTTTAACGTTCCGATCATCATGCTTAAGCTACCCTTAACAATGCCTATAGCAATCAATTGAGATTAATATTTAAATTGATTATGAGATATTCATTTAACGAATTCATTTTCCGACATATTTTTGCACGTACGAGCAGAAAAATAGAAAAATATGAGTATCGGAAGTAATATAGACGTTAGGTTAGTCTCCCTTTATTACGAAATGAGCATTTTATAATGTTGAAGTAATGATTTTTTTTCACCTACTATGGTGTTTATATAAAATAATATTTGCTCTTTGTGATTAAACTCCATGACTTCAAACAGTTGCATACGTCTACAATATTTATGTGAATATTCATAATAATTATTGAATAATTTTCTGAATATTTCTCAGTACGGGAATTAAAGCATTTATATTTATATTTAATATTTAAATTTAATTTTGATATTATTTGGAATTTTAATGATAGTAGCGTATTTAGTTTCAATAGTAATCTCCTCTCATTTGATTAACTTTATATTCGCGATTTTTTAATAGTTTTGAATAGAAATTCCTATTTTTGAAAAATTTTATATAAATTTAATAAAATATTTTATTTGCGCATTTTTTCTCTTATTCCCTATAACTTCAATATTTTGCGATACAATTTTTCTTTTATCTCTTTTCAATATAAGAAATATAATTTCCAATCGTACTTTTACTCGAGACACATGAATTTTAATTAAAACATACATTTCTACAAATTTCTTCTGGATTATATTATTACCAGATACAAATACCATTTTTTTCAAAATAATTTCTGCTGCACAAACGTAAATGTTCAATGTACTGTGCTATTAATTTTATAAAAATTCAAAAGGAAAATTTTTCTACCTTGAAGTATAATTAAACACAAGTAATAATTCACTACAATATTTTTTTATTTTCAAATATTAAGAAAGTTACTTTCTTGCATCAAAACAATTAAAACAGTCAGTCCACTGTGGTTAATTTTATCAAATTCAAAGGCCTAGAAAAATTATTATTATTATTATAATAACATAAAAATAATCAGAATAATAATAACAATAAATTCACGAAATAAATAGTATTTCGTTAAAAACTTTTTAAGCACTTCGTTAAAAACATCAATAAAAATCGATATTGACAAAAACAATATGTTATTAAATTCTTTTATATACTGTAATTGAAATTGTAGTAAAAAAAAATGATAGTACTGCTATTGAGAATGAAAATTATATAATTTCTTATTTAAATTATAAAATTATTATTTATAAAACATGTGTAAATTTGGTAATACTACGCTTTTCTTTTAATTTTTTCTAACAAATGGAAAACACTCGAGGAAGACGTATTTTATATTATCATGATTTGTACGTAACTTCAAAGTAACGCACCGATGCTGTGAATTTGGTTACTCGTAAATCTTATCGCATTACATCAATTGATTCGTCTTCCGTCATTTTCCAAAGTTTCACGCCCACAATTCGACGAACCACTACAAAATCAGTGCTAATCCAACTTTACAAGCTACACTAATGATTAGCTAATAAAATACATCGACAACGAGTCCAATTCGCATTGAAAGATGCTTTTTTTTGTAAAAGTATTATTACACATTACAAGGAAAATACATAAATGTATAATAAAAATATTATTATGATATATTCCAGATTATTTCTATCAATAAAAACGAGTAGCAAACAGTTTGAAGTGCTAATGACTTAATAATAATAATGTAATGATATTTTTTATATATATGGTTATGCTTTTACTAAACTATTTTATTTATATCAATTAGAAGTAAATCTTTATTATTATTATTGTTGTTGTTGTATTATTATTAATTTTATTAGCATATTATAGAAAATACTTTGTACAATTGATAAATTAATTTTAAGAGTGATCTTATGATCTCAAGTTTTCTAATACTTTATATATTAACATTGGAATATTAAATAAGCCGAATGTACGCGTATGTTCCAATTAATTAGGCTTTTAAACATTGTAAAATTTTGGGGAGCAAACCTAACAGTAATAGTTTAAAAAATGTCTATCGCAACTATAAAATGAATTTTCATTTATGTTTTGTAAAATGGCGGTAGAGAGCATTTCTCCACCAAAAAAATTAATCCTTAAGTGCGTAACATTTCATTGGTTAACATTTGACAATATAATGTAAAAATACGTTCTTAAGGAACTGATAAGTCGTAAAAATAATTATTTGTTTATTGCATTTTTCAAAAAGGAACTCTTCTAGAATTGAAAACTGTTGATGTTATATTGAAATTCTTAAAATTGTTGTTACGGGAGAAATGTCGAGCGTATTCTTTGCAATGCAAACGAAAAATTTTTCTCCTTTCTCTTACATCATCCAATATTTGGAGTCTTATAAATAATTTGAACAAATTTAAAAATTAAAAAATATGTAATTAAATAGTGTAGCTTTGAGAAGTGACACAAGCAATTTGTAAATCAAGAATTTTTAAAGCATTTTTTTCGAAGCTTCAATTTTAGTGAAAAGAAATCACGGCATTGTGAGGGCCAACTTTGTAAATTCTAATTTTTCCGTTTTGTTTTGTTTTGTTTTGTTTTGTTTAGAATCGAACATATACAGATAAATTTATAACGAGAAATACTTTGGTAAATGCGAGAAAACTTTGAAATGAAAGGAATTAACCACAACATTTCATAATTAACTGTAAATGTTTGCATACACTCAAATGCTACAGATGTATGATAGCAATTTCAATGCTTTACAATTGATTTTAAAATAATTTGCTCGTTAGACGACAATCGGCTACCCAATTTCCTTAGTGGGCGATTCCTTCTTTGGCCACGAAATGCCCAAGTACCCGAGGAACTAAATCGATCGCTCGCATGATTAATAAGATATGGGAGGGCATTGCAACGAATGCATAAGCAATGAATTTTTACGCAAAGAGGTGGAAAATTCAAGGAAAGATCGTTCATAAATATTTGGCTGTTACATGTGCCGGCAGCTCAACAGATGAGCATCAATATTGTAAAGAGGAAAGGTAAAATAAAAAGAGGCTGAACCAAGAGAAACAGGAATTACATGATAAGCATGAGAGGAGCAAGTAAGGTCGAGGCTCCGAAGCCTATCAATATAAGCGACTATTTATTTAAAATTTGGAAGTGGCCAATGGAGGTGAATATTAGCTCGCGCGCGTGAGAGAATTTGAACGTATTGGACGCGTGCATTCGGTGACACTTTTTCCTCCAGCGGAGGTTATTTTCATTCCGAGAAATTTAGCGCGGGGCAGAGGGAAGGACGAGAGGGAGCAGCAGCAGCACGTCTATATTCGTAAGAGGCGCGGGCGCTTTATTTTTGTTGAATAATGAGAAAAAGTAGTGATGGGGAGAGGGGGTGGGTGAGTGGGTGGGTGTGGGAGGAGAGGGAAATTCGCAGAAACGGTACGTTTAATAAATGATGCCGTAGGGGTGGTAAGTGGACGGGGGCTTGCGGCGACGGTGACGGCGAGGGCGACGGCGAGGGGTCGAACGGGAGGATAAGGAGTTGGGCGTAGAGTGGGGGCGGCAGGGGAGGGGTGTCGTCGAGAAGGGAATGGGGTGGGTGGGTGGGTGGGAGGGGAGAGATATTGGGTTGTGATCGACAAATCGAAAAGCGAGCCACGGCGCGCGCACACTCGGCATTACCAAGCGGCTATTAGGCAATGACCCTCTCCTCTCTACTGCGGGTACATTGTACATAGAGGGTGTATCCGTCGCAAATTGTTGGTTATAATACCGGCCATTCGTTTCATACGGAAAATTCTTTTTCCTAGAAGGCGACGCGGGCCTGGCAGGGATGGAAGAAGGGAATGGGTGATTAGATCGAGGCGCGAGGCGGCCGAAGGTGGGAGGGGGGGACTAGAGAGATTGAATTTGCTCGTTTCTTTTTCTGCGACTTTTGAAGTGGTGGTCGATTTAATTTGAACGTCGCATGTAAGAATCCGACGGCTGTCGGCTGCACGTACCGACATAGTGAAGAAGCGCCTTCCGAAGAAGCTACGAAGCATATACGTTGAGCATTGACATTATTGATATTTGTTAGGTGATAGTGATGGGCACGCTGTTTCTTTCTGCGCCCTCGTGATCTCGAATCATTTGGACTTTGAGGATGGTTGACGGGCATGGATGGTGAATGAAACATTTCCGAAATGACCGAGGCTCGAATGCTGAGCCACACAAGTCATTGTACGTACGTAGATGGTCGACGTCGTAAGATTTTCGGGCAATTCGTCATACGAATGCAATCGTTTATTTATGGTTGTTATTCGCGCGACTGATGAAAATTTATTGATTACCTATTGTGCATTCTATATCAATGTTTAAAATATTCTGGGAAACGACCCATATTATTCAGACGAAGCGATGAATTTCCTAATGCAATTCCACAATTTTAAATAAGTTGACTTATTTATGCTTTTATGGCTGTAAAATATTATGGCGTAATCCTCAGGTTAGTTTGAAGTTGACAATATTTCATATTTAATATCTGTACACTGAATATTATCATTCGGGGGGAAGGGATGGGAATTGTAAATGCAAGTTTTCGGTATTTTGAACTGAGATAAAAGTTTGTAGGCAATTGCAATTGATAGAGAAGTAAATTATTATTCGAGTTATTCAAATAGAAATATCTTTAGGAATTTCGTTCGTCTAGGAATTCTCGCTACAATTCTGAAAAAAGTGAGCTACGACTAGTTGCCTTCATTTCCAAACTCCTCAATCTGTCAAAACGTATTTCGTTGGAAGGATAGCGATAGTATCGGAGAGGCAGATATAAAATTCTGCGATCATATAAATGAAAATGTAATAAATATTGAAAATCATTTCACCTTTTTCAATGAATTTATAAGCATAATTCGTACGAGTTCCCATCCACGTCACTGGCGACTAGTAATTCAATTGACGACTGAATAACTGGCGCAGCTCGACATACAGCAATACTCTCTCTCTCTCTCTCTCTCTCTCTCTCTCTGTTGGATGTTTTTTATTTTAATCGACTCACTTTGGCAAGCACGTAATACAGTCAACGGTCCGCACAGCGCTTTTTCGCACGAATAGATCAATTTTAAAAATAAAAGCTCCCAGCGTTGATCGTTCGCTGCGTTGACGTTCGTGTGAGCACGCGTATGTGCGTGCGTGACTTTATATCAAACTGCACGTTCGGTAAAAAAGATGAAAGGCATGAGAAAAGAGGCATTTGAAAGTGGCACAGTAAGAAAGAGAAGAGAAAAAGAAAACCAGAGCGCCAGTGAGAGGAACAGTGGAGGCACAAAGAGAGAGAGAGAGAGAGTAAACGATATCGAGCTAGATCTTTGCTGATTATTCCGCTAGAAAATTTCAAATCTACAACTATCTATCCTGCACCCCAAGTTTAATGTTAAACGTGCTCTGTGGCTCTTTTAAGTAAGTACGCTTTTTTTATAATTAAATGGATTTGCGTAAAATTTTATTGAAAAATGAAACAAGCATTTATATTACGTATTCAGGACATAATGATGTTTGGCTTAATGTATATTTATAGGAAATTCGTTTAAGCTAAAATTTTGTTTTAGAAAAGAAGATGCACCAGTCAACAATACCAAAGAAATGTTTCATTACACCTGCTTAACTTATGATAAGAACATGAACTTTAATATACGAGTTTATATTTGAAGCTTTAAAGCCTTATATTTTAGGATGAAATTGATGGTTGTTTGCTGCTTTAGAAATTTTATATTTTATAAGACATACCGCTACTTTACCCAGATTCATGCAAAATTTTCCAAGTTAGCGACACTCAAAGTATATAAGGGATAATAACTATATAGTTGTGAACTTGTAAGCATGTGTTTAGACGCTGCTCTAATACATTTTTTTCTTGTATACGAGCTAGTTTACATAGCCATGTACATGATGCTTGGTATTCCAAAACTACAAAATTTTGCTTGTATCTGTGTGTGGGTGTGTGTGTGTGCGCGCTCGCGCGTGTTTGTAAAACTTGGCGAGAGACCAGGTAACTCAAAGGTTCTATGCTACGTTGTAACAGGTACCCAATCCCTTTTAATTAGCCGCTACTTTTATATTTACGAACGCGTATATCCTTATCATAAATGCATGCAGCGTGGAAATTGCAAAAAATACCCTTACCGCATTGAAATTCTATAAGCGTATTTACTATAAACAAAATATAAATGCGAAATTGCATAGAATGAATCACTTAAAATTTTATTATTATTTAACGTTTTAAAGCTGCTTTCTTTATCGAAATTAACGTCAATGTTAAGTGACCGGTTTAGCAGTTAATTAAAAATATCATGCCACTTGTAAATATATTTAAAGTCACACTTGAATTAATTATGTCTCTGCGCAGATGGTAGTTATTATTTACACGTAATACATACACGTTACCTACCATACTATTATTATTATCATTATCATTGTCATTATTATTGTTATTGTTGTGATTGCTATTATTGTTATTGTCTGCTCAATAATAGTGATGGAGTTATATTTTATTGGTGAATGTAATAGTTGTAAATTTATAAGCTCAAAGTTAATAATACGCCAGTTAAGATGAGACGAATCAAGTAGTAAAAAAATTCTGGATAATTTTGGAAGATAAAAATATACATGGAAACACAGTACAACAGTTCCAAGAAAAACAAATGAAAGCGGAAGAGTAGGAGAGCTTCGGTTAATTAATACAGCCTCCAACCATAATCGGTCGTAGACAATTGGAATTTACAATCATGGATAATAATCTAATGATAAAATTCTTTGACAATGTGTCAATACTTCATCACGAACAACTACATTCACTGATATAAAAATAAATGAGAAACATTTTTCTACATACCTATATATACATATATAACATTATTTATATATAAAATTCACCAATAATTAAAGAATCTATAAATACAAATCACTGCCTATATTTCTCCAAATTAATATAAGTTTCTTCGCAGAAATAAATATACTCTTTAAATAGTCTTCATAAACTTTTTTTTATAAATTATTGCAATTAATTTCCTTTGACAATTGGTTTTGTCGATATTACTGTAATTTTCAAATGTTTGCAAGGCTTTATTAAAGAATAATACTTGTTATATACGACAAGAGTCTGTTATAATTTTACGAGAGAAAATGTTAAAAGATTATCTATTACGCATGCTTGTCAAAGACAAATAATTATTGCTTTTATCTTAAAAAGTGTTCATTATGTAATTACGTGCCTTCATACAATATACATAAAACTAGACTTTACTGAAGATAAAAAAAAATACTTTTTTTTTTTTAGCAAAAAGCAATTAATGTAATATATAATGCTCGGAGTTATATATAATTTTAATATATATGTATATGTATGCCATTATAGTGGGGGGCGCAATTGGGTTCGATTAAATTTTTGTAATATTAATATCAGTCGTCTTGACACTTTTTACAACCGATAAGAATTGTTAACAATTTTAAATTGTCGCTGTTCCCCACCGCAAAGCTGTAAGCCACGCACTTCTTACCACCGAGTCTTGGCACTCAAAATATTTAAACCGAAAGATTCCCCATAAAAACCCCATATCAGTTAGAAAAATTATTTCTATTTAAGAGTGTATTTGCAGGCATAATTAGCGAAACAGCATTGAATGCACACGAACAAGCTTGAGTTAATGTCAATGGAGGATCGATTGAGATTCAGACGCTTTTGGAGTAAAAACATTGACCGATGAAACATCACGAGGTAATAATTAGCCGCATTACTATGTAATAAAGAGAAAATAATTATTGTTCGTTTTAATTTTATCGGACACGAAAAATCAATAAAGGTGATATAGATTAAAATAGTTTATATGTAAATATTATTTACGACATATATACGACACGCAAACATATGTTATTTAGCAAATAAATATAATTCCCTGTGAAATTATAAGTATATAAATATACCGGAAAACCAATGGAAGTGCAAGCCCGTGATAAATTAAAAATACATATTTAAAACTTTTTCGAAAATATCCGAGAGCTTCGGTATTTTTATAATTAATCGATGACAAATTATGCTGATAATAAAAGTCACAATGAGGAATAATTATAATGAATAAATGCAATACAAATATCTTTGAGGCATATTCTTAATAGAAATTATTTCCAGTTTCGTATATTTTATATTACTAACGATAATTTTTAGAGAAACTCAAGCTATTGCGTTTGTGTAAAAAAAAAAAAAAAAAGCAAAAAAAATTACAATGACTTTATACTTTTTTAATATCTGATTAAAATATTCAATAGGTGTCGAGCATATGTCACTAAACAATTGAACAAATTTCAATTTTTAAGAAGTAATTTGCACGAAACCAACGAATCAAACGATAATTTGTCATATAATGAAGAGACCTTTGAGCTAATTTTTCCAAATAATACTCTCGCGCGCGCGTGTGTGTGTGTGTGTTTGCGCGTGTGCGTGCGTGCGTGTGTGTGTCTACATATTTACTATAAAGCAGATAGGATTTTTTTTGAAATTCCTATTTATTACGAGAAACGTATAAAAATTTTTATCACCAATGATACTCAGCTTTGGTATAATATACTTTAACCTTTTTATAGAAAGATGATACTCTATTTATAAATGATTGTCGTTTTTACATTCATTACGATTTCTTTATACTACATGTGCAGATATTTTGTAAAATTATTTCCACTTTAATCACCCTACGTATGTGCAATAAAAGTTTAACAATTAAATGAATAGAGGTGTTTGTGTCAATCACACAGCGCTCGCAAGTCTACCGAGGGGGAGGAAATTTTTATTTTCATCTGATTATATTTGAAAGTAAAAGAAAAGCATTAGGCACGACATTCTCCTGCATAATTTCAATCTCCACTATGGAACTTTGAATCGCCACTATTTGATTGATTAGATAAATAACGCATTATAACAATACTCCTCTATTCCTTGAATCTTAAGGGCCATTTAATAAGATTAATAAAAGCAATTACCGACGACCGACTATCATTGTACATTAAAATCAGCGTGAGCTTGAAAGTTATCCACACCACATTACATTACATTATTTAAAAGGATCATGAAGCAGTATGCGCAAGCACACCCTGCATCACCTAGACGTAACACCAAAGTATTTACTTCAAATAGGCTCTTTAGTTGTCAAATTCATAATATTAGAGAACCACACAATATCTACTCCTCCTGCAACTTTACATCCAATGAAAACCCCCCGCGCCTTTTCCCACCGAACACCCGAAAAATGCAGTCTTAAAAAACTAGTTGCACTCATTTAGATCTTTTTGCAGATTCGGCGCCTAAAGGATAATAGCCAACGCATTTAACACGAGAAAGGCGCACTTAATCGCCACGGAACCAAGGATTAAGATACGCGATTCGCTTCGTTCGAATGCTCCTGCCTCCTGGAAAGCATTATCAACGAGGTATATAAATTTCAGTCCTTGGCTCTACTAAACAAAGAGGGCAAAAAGGATTGGCCGCACGTGGAAAGATACAGAAGAACATTTACAATACAAGATTAACCGAGTCCGCTGGCCCAAAAGGAAAAAAGCCAACGCGAACTTATTCCCCCGGTGGTCCGCTGGACCAACCTCCTCCCATTGCCGCCACATACCTATACTCGTACGTTTTATTCTCTTAAGGTTGCTCAGCTTCCGCTTTTCATCCAATTCAACTCGACCAATCTACCCCCCTCCCAACACCACCGCCACCACTGCCACCATCCCGCCCCACCTCCCACCCACTCCCCACACACCGCCCAGCCGGTCGCAGCCCGCCGCCCCGCGCCAACCTCCACTTTCCGAAAAACGCTCAAAGCTCCAACGACGCGTACATGGACCGAGCTTTGCAAGTTCCGAGGCCGGCGACGACCAGTCACTCTGCCAAACCACATTTAATACGCGCGACTTTCTCGCCCCAAATTTCCATGAGGCCATCAAACTTTTCACATTAATCCATTACAAATGAACGGCCAGTCGGACAGATCGGTTCCAAATAAAACAGCCCCAGCTCCTTCCGACAGTTGCCAGCAAGTCTCCAGAAGGAACAACTTACAACGAACATCCCAAGTAACATAAGTAGGACGAACCTCCTCCTCGGCGAGACTAAGTAAAAGCTCCAAGGGAGAGCGAATGAAGAAAAATTTGGAATTCACAGGGGAGCTTCGCGCCGATAAACGCACTGCTATTTTTAGGTCATTGGATTCGGCGATTTGAGAATTTCGCTATTACCGGGTTCACGAGCACTCGTATCCCGGGCGTTCGAGGGGCCACCTTAGCCTCGCCGAGGACTGTTCCTCTCCTCCCATTCGGATTCGGCTCAAGCGGACTGCCGCGAAATCAAATGCGAGTTGCTTCGGGAGAGGCTGACCGACGGATCGCACGAGCCCTTCGAGGTGCCCTGGGAACACCCGGAACACTCCAAATCTCGGCGCTCTCTCCTGCCCATCGACCGCGCCGAGCACTCGCGAGCTTGGTGGGGTCGTGGCGGGTACGACGAATAAGAGTTTGTGGGGCCTCGTGGGGCCCGACTTACCCAGCAGCAGGAGCTTGAGCTCTCGCCTCGCATCCCTCTTGTCCCTCCTGAGCTGGCGCTCGATCTCCTGGTTAATCCGTTTTTGCTCCTTGGCCTCTTCCGACAGGCAGCAGGCCATGGCTCGGCGGTGCGGCCGACGACGGCGGCGTCGGCGTCAAGGGTCTTCTCTAACAGGCCTCCGCCCGCGCCCACCTCCTCCTCCTCCTCCTCCTCTTCCTCCACCACCGCCACCACCACCACCACCTCCTCCTCTTCTACCACCTCCTCCTCCTCCACCTCCACCTCCTCCTCCTCCTCCGCCACCTCCTGCGCCTCCCGTATTCGCGCTCCGCGCTCGAGAAGCGCGCGCGCACACACGCACAGGGTCACACACTCGGGGGCGCGCGCCCACCCACGCACGAGGCACCACCTCCTAGGCGAGCATCCCGGGGACGGCGACGACGACGGCGGCGGGCTCGCCCCGCGGCCGCTCCCTCCTCCTCCTCTTCGGCGGCCTCCTGCTGCTCGGCCAGCTCCCCCGCCCCGCGGTGCCCCACCTCGTCTAGGGCATCCGTGGGCCGCCCTCGATCGCACGCCCGCCGCCGGGGATGAGGCGCCGCTAGGCCCGCGGGGCCTGCGCGCCCTGGCTCCACCACCTGGCTGCCCTGGCCGATGTACGCGCGGCTTTCGTCAGCGGCACATGTGCGTCGGTGGCGATGATCCTGGTGGTGCTACTGGTGCTGTTGCTCGGCTGGTGAAACGGCGGTGCTGTGGCAGGGCCCGCTGCTCTAGACGGTGTTCCTCGCGTTGATCCTCCTCGACTGGGCTCTGCTGAACGGCGGCGACCTCCCCGCTGCTTTCTTCCTTCCTTCCTTCCTTTGCTTCCTTCCTTCCTTCCTTCCT
>JAPYYT010000687.1:0-40890 GCA_030522565.1 Ceratosolen corneri | reverse complement strand
CCACCGCCCACCCCGGCGGCGGGTTTGCGCAGGCGTCGCGACGCCAGTATTGAACGGCTGCGCGGCGGGCGGTGCGCGCTACCGCGCCGAAAATCCCATTAATTGGGCCCCGCGCAGCTACCCGCTGCGCCGAGCCCCGGCCCGGGACGGATTAATGGCTCGTGGCCGTTCGCCGGTGCGATAAACCGCGGCCGCCTGTCCCCGAGACATCGCTCGCGCCAAGCTAATTTCCCCGATCCCCGAGATCGGCTTGGCGAGATTGATGTCTCGGGAGTCCCGCTCGGCTGGCCTCGAGCCCCGCTGCCCTTTTCATCGGCACCTCGGCTGCAAAATTTTAATTGCGCCGACAGCGCGCCACACACAGCCCTCGCCTCGCGCTTCGCCCCCCCCCTCCTAGCCCCGGCTGCCAGCCGCCCTCGCCTCTCCCGAGTCTCATGCCCTTTCGCTTACACGTGTTCCCTAAGCCGAGTACTGGCCAACGTAATGCCGCCCCGTGATTAATGGCTTAATTATTGTCACCATTTAACTCACTTCCTAATAACGTTCGGGTGGGCAGCGCCGCCCGCCACGGAGCCATAAAACACCTCCTCCTTACCTTGCCCCTTTTATTTCCCTCCTCCTCATTAGTGAGAGAGCATACTTTATTAACGGCCAAATTAAGATTATTAACGATTACTCGGCTTTCTCGTGGCGATAATAAAACCGAGTCCAGTAGCGAGTTAGGGAGTGGGAGTAAGGGAGTGGGTGGGAGTGGGGGAGTGGGGGGGCGAATGGGACGGTAGGTCGAGGGAGGCGAGGGGCGCTCGAGCCACTCTGGGATTCTATCGGAGGATAATGAATTTTTGGGCCCCCGCGAGGTGCGCTTATCAATGCCGGATTCCTTAATGAGAAAGGCTTGAAAGCGCACGCCGATGCTCAACAAATAAAATCCTCGCTGCCATTATGGAAGGTACGACGAGGCTGAAAATAACTACGCTCAATTTTAATTGCGCTCCACGCCATAATGGCGTCATAATGATCTGATAAAAAGTATAAATTCAAGTTAATTGAAGCGAAGCCTTTATAAAGTTAATGACGATAATTAGCCGGATGATTTTATTCAATTTTATCGATCGAGTGCGGCGGCTCGATAAAAATTAAAATACAATAGAGCACTCGATGCAATTATTCCTCCTTCCGACGCACCGACGATATTCAGCATTTAGCTTTACAAATTAATGCTACAATTGCAATTCCTCGCAACGATCTTTTGACACGACGATTTCTTCAAAAGATTTCTTACTCTCTCACTCTTATTGTTATTGCCGTTGTTGTTGTGGTGGTTGCTGTTTTTGCCGTTCGCTGTTGTCGCAATTATGCAATGCGTGCGAGTATCGACATCGTTAGCATTTTTGTTCAGCACGTAACTGCGGAAATAATTTGCGCCATGTAGTTTAACGAGCTAATGGCATTGCGGAGGGTGAGGAAGCGTCTGGGAACTTGGAATTAGCCGAAAAAAAACTTTCTTCCAGCTCTTTCGCGAACGTTCGGGCCGTATCGGCGTTTATCGCGCAATCGGCATATTGACGAGCGAATCGTCCTGAAAATCATCAAGACATGCCTCTCTCTCTCTCCGCTTATGGGAGAAAGCCATCCGATTGGCAGTAATTTATTCCCACGGCCGGCCCACGACGTTACCCACGACGACGTCGATCAAATCGGCTATTCCATCCAAAAATCCAGATACAGAAAGCCCAAATTGCCCACTCTCCATCGTCAACGATATATAAGGCGAGGCACATTACCGTCTTCCTCCATCAAGATCGAACACCCAAACAATAAATATGCAAATAACCGCCTTTCCCGCTCCCATGCCGCCAATATAGACACGCGACTTGTAAGAGCGACGCTTGTATCAGCGACAATTATGCAAAGTCTTTACATAACACGCGCATAATTCTCAGCCTCACTTTATTTTTCGCTCTCGCTAGACGTGTCGTCACGCGCGCACACGCACACACACAGCCGCCGGCCTGCATCCTCGGGCGCGCGCGCGCGCGATCGTTACGAGTCTCCGCTTCATAAAGTACGTCTTCCTTCAAGAATTCACAAGGTGAAAATCACGATTTTCACGGCTGATTCTCTTTTACTGCCCACTAAAACGTAATAACCAACTGCCTGATTATATTGCGACGAGAAATGAAAAGGCTAATATACTCGAATATTGGCATTATTTTTAATTCAAAGCCATAAAGTTGCTGAGCCGCCGCCCCCGCCGCGCTGCGCCTCGCGAATAATCAGCAGCTCGATATTTCATTTTATTTTTTATTACCCAAGCATAAAGAGAATAAGGCACGTAAGATAAAAGGCGCTATAGAGCGAGGCGGCGCATAACGTATTCCACGACATTATACGCAGCTAGAATTGTAAATTCCACCTTAGCATCCACCAGGAAATTAATTCAAATCCATCGCGCCCCATTTTTCCTGCCAATTCTTCGAGCCCTACACTCGCCAGTTTATCCGTCCATAAAATACTGAGGGAGGGGGGGGGGCTTTAAATACAACGGGAGCCTGCACAGAGTACCGTACAATTAGACGGGCCGAGGAAAGAAATGCGCACACTCCAAGCCGGGACACACTGCCGAGACATTAATAATACGCGAGCAAATGAAGCCATGAAGTATTAGATCAATCCCGACGTCGATGAGAGCTGCGACGGAGAAGCCGAGCCTGCGGATATGAATTTCATTGTCGCGTGAACGACCTCGATAATACCAGCATTACTATATAATTATTAAATGCCCTATACCGCACGTACTCCTCTCTCTCTCTCTCTCTCCCACACGTACTTATTTGCCGAGCAATTAATATATTTCCTTGAAACAAGGCGAACTTCTTGCGTGACCTTCCTCCCATTGCGCTCACGTGCATTCGAACGAGCGAGCGAGCGAGCGCACATACACGCGCACGCACGCACGTACGTGGGGCTCATAAATATTCCATGCGCTAGCTGGAGAGGAGAAGAAACAATTGTTACGTTTCATCGATGAACTCGGTGGAAGAGCGATGGACAATGTTGCTTTACGGCTTTACGGATGCTAATCTCTCCTGCCGCTGTTGTTCATGCTACGAGATGATGCTTTTTCCCCGGACATTTTCCACTCCTCGACTCGCCACCCTCCTCCCGCTCTCTCTCTCTCTGTGGCTTTGCGTGCAATCGCTTGCGGTCGCACGTGCGTGAAAAATTAAGAGTAGCATAAAAGGCTTGCAATTGGCGATGACGCGGTCGCGGCGCTATCCGCTTTCCGCTTTGGCAGTGCGGAAGTACGAGCGCGCAATGTTACAACTGCGATGGTCAGTACATGCGCTTATCTGCAGTCGGCTGATTTGGAGCGGAGCTGTCGAGAAAGGTCGGGCGGCTGGTCGTGCAGCGCCGTGCGTCATAAGCGCATCATCCGGATTACCCAAGTTGGCCGCTCTTACGTCTTTGGCGAGAGACTTCCGCGGCCGAGGAGAGATTGAGAGGCCTGCGTGATAGAGTCGATAGAGGGAGAGAGAGAGATTAGAAGAGAGTAGTACAATGGACAGGACAGATTGCGAGGGATCTTGAATGCGCGGATGAGGAGCGGCGACGGTGGTGTTGGTGGCGGATGTAGCGGTGGTAGTAGCGGCGGTGGTGGTGGTGGTGGTGGTGGTGGTGGTGGTGGTGTGGTGGTGTAGTGGCAGTGGCAGTGACGGTGACGGTGACGGCAGCGGCAGTAGTAGCGATAGCGGCGGTGGAGGTGACGGCGGCAGTGGTGACGGCTGCGGCTGCGGTGGTGGCGGCGGCGGCGGCAGCGGCGGTGGCGGCGGTGGTGGCAGCGGCGGCGGCACTGGCGGCAGCAGCAGCAGCGACACGAGCTCCGTTGACTTTCTAGCGAGATCGGGGCGTTATTGGGCAAGCGTTTCTCGGTAGGTACGCGGTGAACGGAGCGAGCACCGCCGCTGCTCCCGCATCGGTTTGCCTATTTTGGGAAGTTAACCTTGAGGCGCGCACTTGATTCGCTTGCCATCATCGATCGTGAGCGAGCGGATCCGCGGCGCGGCTAAACCCCAGCTTGGACATCGTGGGACGCCCAGCCAGGACATGGCCGTATCTATAAACGAGATCTGCGAGAACACGAAGCTGGCGAGGGAGATGGCACTCACTGGGAACTACGACACCTCGGGGGTCTATTATCAGGGCGTCGTGCAGCAGATCCACAGGCTGCTGTCGAGCATCGTGGACGGGACGAGGAAGGCCAAGTGGCAGCAGGTCCAGCACCAGATTGTCCAGGAGTTTGAGAAGGTGAAGGCGACCTCGAGCACGCTCCAGCTATTCAAAGTCGACACACACAGCGAGAGGCTGATAGGTTGGTTGTTGGGCCAAGCATTTTCCAAGTCCCCCCCCCGCGGGGTGAGCAGCGGCTCTATTTCCAACGCGTTGACCCAGTCGGGGCGAACGAGGTCGTCCCTCGGCTCGCTCGTTTAGCCCGAGATGATGATTTATTTGGGAACGGCAGCTGGTCGGAGGAAGGCGAGCGTCCATCTTATTTAATCGGCGATTTCGAGTCCGGGGCGGCGTCCGAGGGGGGGAAGGCGGAAAAAGCTCGTCCTCGTCCGTTGGTCGCGCGATGGGGGAGGTTAACGACGATGACAACGACGACGACGACGACGACGACGACGAAAGTGAAAGCACGTCGTAGTCTTGGTGTCGATTGTTGGTCGTAGTCTTGGAGTAGTGATGGTAGGGGCTCGTAAGCGTGGCCTCCTCCTCCGCGCGAATCCGTCCTCGTCGTTGTAACGGATAAACGCCAGAGGTGTAACTTTGTCGAACAATGTGTTCAAGGGTCGTCGTGTTTACCGTACGAGGAGCCAGCGCGGGATTCCGCACTGTGGTCGTGCGGCAGTTCCGGCAACTGGGCGCCGACGTTACCTCGAGATCCAGATGTGTGGCCGCCGTTGTCACCGACCGAGCAAAAGTAAATTTAATCGTGCGTTAATCGCCCACGAATCCCGTTCGCCCATTGTATTGAATGAGTGCCTCTGTCTGCCCCAGGAATTCGAAGCTGCAGCCAAGGAGTCAGCAGAAGCCAGCTAACCGATCGAATATTCGTAAGCCGAGCGTGGGCTCGGCCAAGAGGACGGATGTCAAGCCAATGCTTCGAAATAATCAGCGTAGCAATGGCAACGATGACAAGAAGGCCCCCACGCCTAACAATGCCAAGAAGGATGATGTAAATAAGGTACGGTGGATGGCATTATTGTGTGGCCTTGGCTTGCCATGCAATTCATAGACTAACGTTGAAAGAATTGGTGAACGTTTGACCTTAACTTTTTTAAGGAGAAGCTCGAGTCCGAGGTGAAAACGGATGTGGAGGTCGAGGAGAGGAAGTTTGAGTCTTCGGGAGTAGATAGAGATCTTGTGGACACGCTGGGTAAGTTGGGCAGCCTTGGCGTGCCCGTTCGACCTGTCAGTTTCTATGATTTTGGCCCTTTACCTTCCTCTTTGCAGAGCGCGACATTGTACAGAAAAACATTGATATACATTGGGACGATATAGCTGATCTGCACGATGCTAAGAGACTATTGGAAGAAGTGGTTGTGCTTCCGACGTTGATGCCAGATTTTTTCAAAGTGAGTTCCTCTGCCCGTCCAATTAATTGCTCGTGACGCTACGTCACCAGCCAATTATCAAACTTTTTATCAATTATCAAACAAAGCTTACTCTTCGTAATGCATTTGTCTAGGGTATCCGCAGACCCTGGAAAGGTGTCCTTATGGTGGGACCACCTGGCACAGGGAAAACTATGCTTGCCAAAGCAGTAGCGACGGAATGCAGCACAACCTTCTTTAATGTCTCCTCTTCGACGTTGACTTCCAAATACAGAGGAGAATCTGAGAAACTGGTTCGCCTCCTATTCGAAATGGTGGGCTAATCTTTCCTTTAATTGTTATTGACGATTAACGTTAGACGGCGTTTTGCTACGTCACTTGGCTGCAATTGCATATCATTTTAGGCAAGATTTTATGCACCCAGCACTATATTTATCGACGAAATCGATTCGTTATGCTCGAGACGAGGCTCGGAGTCGGAACACGAAGCATCGAGGAGAGTGAAGTCGGAATTGCTTGTCCAGATGGATGGTATAAGCTCAAACAACGAAGATCCTACTAAAATAGTCATGGTCCTGGCAGCCACTAATTTCCCTTGGGACATCGACGAAGCTTTGAGGAGGCGATTGGAAAAGCGAATATACATACCATTACCAAATCGTAAGCAGCACACTTGCCTGATTAAATCATTGATAACGAATTTATATTGAAAATGACGTTTTGTGTGTACAGATGCGGGACGAGAAGCATTATTGAAGATTAACTTACGGGAAGTTAAAATAGACCTGTCGGTTAATCTTAGTGAAATAGCCGAGAAATTGGAAGGCTATTCTGGAGCTGATATTACAAATGTCTGCAGGTATGTGATTAATGATAATTGAAATTTTACGTAATGTCGAGCGCCGCCTCACGTGACACATTCATTTCTCAGAGACGCTTCCATGATGTCTATGCGGAGAAAAATTGCTGGCTTAAGGCCAGACCAAATAAGACAGTTGCCAAAGGAAGAATTGGACTTGCCAGTATCGTCGACCGACTTTGACGAAGCAGTTGAAAGATGTAACAAGAGCGTATCACAAGAAGATCTCGAAAAGTATGAAAAGTGGATGAGTGAATTTGGTTCGTCTTGATACCATAGTTCTCGTACATGATGTTTGGATTTGCAAATGTATTTTTTTACCAAAGGCAAAGTCAGCCTCTTAAATATCGTGTGAAAAAGAAAAAACCAAATTAATCCAAATATATATATATACATATATATATATAAACTAAAAATAAAACTTTTAATGTAAAATATGACTGTCATTGGGGCCAAGAACTTTGCCATAATCAATGTAAGGGATCCTAATTATTTTCTTCTCATCCTTATTATCAAAGCATGTATTTGAAACACAAAATCAGAACAAAAGAAATATTTTACCTGCTTTCCGGTACTTAAAGCAATATCCCTTGCATAGATTTCATCCAAGTTTTCTGTCCCAAAAGGTATAATTTACATACGCACAATTTTTTATTAAATATGTTACATTTTTAATCGTTGTATCTGTTAGTGTAAAAATTATAAATGTATAAATGTTTATTTACATATTTTTGAATAATAAAATACCAACGAGTTGAGACAGAAAATTATTTACAGATCTTTTTATAGTATACATGGGGACTTATTGTTGGATTTTTGGTGCACATCCTTCCAGCCTTAATTGTTTGGTTTCGTTGTCAATATGCTTTGAAATTTTTGGAGCTTTGTAGTCTTTAACATGGTCTACTCTAATAGTCCTACCTAAAATCTGATTATAAAATTAAAATTACACTTGTAATATTACAACTATCCATACTGATTATTGTACTAATGGGTGGGTGTGCGTTAAATGCGTATACCTTAATGCCATTTAAATTATCGACTGCAAGAATTGTACTGCGTTGATCTTCGTAACATAGAAAACCATATCCCTTTTGTTTACCCGTATCTTTGTCTCTAACTAAATTAATATTCACTACTTCGCCAAATCTAAAGAAAACAAAAATATGTCATACAACATCATACAAATTACAATAATAAGTATTAAATTAATATCTTGTTACTGTGAAAATATTGCAATGACATCGCCTTCGGTTAAGTCATACGGTAAACCACCAATGAAAATCCACGCACTTTCTTTATAATCATCGTGCCATGACGATTTTTTATCAGAACCTAGCTCTTGTTGGGCTAATTTAGCGATATTCTTAACATTTCTAAATTATCAATAACATGAACAAATAAATACTCCTGTACCAATATTGTCAACAATGATTAAAATTCATTTTTAAAATAATAAACTACTTACGTCATGGGATTCATGATTATATTTACTTGTGAACTTGGTTCGGTCCTAAGAGCATAAATCAAAATCAATATCACACTTATTATTATTTATGCAGACAGTATTTTTTAATGTATCGACGTTAAATTTGCTGCAGGCCTTATATAAATATTGACAAAAATTTCGTCTCCATCATTAACTCGACGACTTTTTAACTCGTAATATATCTCCATTAGCTTCAATTTGAAAAATGCTTATATTAATAAACATTTGCAAAATCCCCATCCAATTGAAATTCATGCCAATCTCCCTTTTTTTCTATGATTTCAATCACTAAACCTTACAGACATTCTGTAATGTCATACCAACTTAAGATGCTTTGGCCTCAAACTCGCCGACTGCCAAACAAGATTCAAAGGACAATCCACTCGATTAAAGATTCCAATTTAAGAATTAAACGTAAAATACATCGATCCCAAAATACAATATGAATATCAAGAGATAATAAAATAATATAACTAAATAATCTTCATTCGTAAAGTCTTTATCTAAGGGAATTTTTAAATTTTGAAGTTGAACATTAACTTTGTTGATCATATTTACAAAATGTGATTTGCCATTCTCGAGTTAAAGAATTTAAACTGCATATATTCTGACATGTAAATGCTCAATGCATTAAATTTAAATAGCTACATTTATTGTATATAATACTATGATATTCAAATAATTTTGCTCTTCAAGTATCTTTATATATCTTTAAGTAGTTGGCAGCACTGTGCGCCAACTATTTTTCATCTTCCGTTTCCAAAGTTCGAATATCCGGTTCTAACTTGGCCTTTAACGCGTTAAAATGGCTGACCAGGTACGTGTTTATTATAAATTTAAAGGATTTTATAAAATATTGAAAGCCTAATGAGTATTTATTGACGAAATTTTGTATAAGTAAGGTTTCTCGAAAACTCAAAGTTACGTTACGTGCATTATAGACTATAGAAACCAAAAGTCCTGATGTGAAATTTCCTAACACGTGGTTCTAATATATATTCTGATATTATTGTTACGTACGGTGTCTTAAAATATTTTTCATCATTTTAATAGTTTTAAAGCTAAAAAACAATTTTATATGCTTGATTTTGCACTTTAACGTTAATTTAAAAATGCCCTTCTCATACCATAACCTAGACGACATGCCCACAATACTACTAACGCACGACTCAATTATTAATATTATTTTTGCAGAATGTCAAGTCGTTTCAAAAGCAACCAACAATCTTCCTTAATAGGAAGAAGGGATTAGTCAAGAGGCGTAAGTCTATGAGATACACTCGTAACATAGGACTCGGGTTTAAGACTCCTCGTGAAGTAAGAATATATTTAATGAATGTAAATACAGCTAAATATGCTAAATTTTTATGATTATGACATTGTTGTAGGCCCTTGAAGGTACATATATCGATAAGAAGTGTCCATTTACTGGTAATGTTTCTATACGAGGGCGAATATTAACAGGAGTTGTTCAAAAGCTTAAAATGCAAAGGACAATTGTTATTAGAAGAGACTACCTACATTACATACGAAAATACAATCGTTTTGAAAAACGGCATCGGAACATGAGTGTACATCTAAGTCCCTGTTTTAGGCAAGTCTATTTGTTGCGATTAAAAACAAAATTCTTTTTTTATGTTATATAATTATTTTTTAATGTCATCTATATTTTTACTTCTAATGAAATTAGCAATGGTCTATCGAAGACTAGCTGAACCATTACTTGATTCGTTAATTCATTCTTTGAGTTAAAAATAATCTGATTTTTTCAATTTCACAAGTTCAAATTGTAAAGTGTTATTATTGTTCACAGGGATGTTGAAATTGGAGATGTCGTCACAATTGGAGAGTGTAGACCTCTGAGCAAAACCGTACGATTTAATGTATTAAAAGTATCAAAAGGAACTGGAGCAAAAAAGAGTTTTAAGAAATTCTAGGTATTTATTAATTTTACAGTGTATATAAAAATTGACTATTATAATTTAATGATGATTTGACGACGGTCTTCTGAATACAAATTGAACGACAATTATCGTCTACTGAATTACTTTTTTGAACATACATATATTACACGTGTTGATGCAGTATTAATAATTTATATTGTTTTAATAGGTTCTACATCATAAAGCAGACTACACGTAACGTCCGAGGAGGAGATTTATCTGGATATAAATATTAATTATTAAACAAAAGTATGCTAAAATAGCTTACAAAATGAATAAATAATTAATGTAATATTTATTTGTTACATTAATAAATAAATGGATAAAATCGATTCTTATACTGTATTAATTTATGATAAATACATTTTTATAATTTTATTTTTATATCATTCGAGCATTTGAAGAATAAAAATAAATTATATTATTATTAATAAATTGGATTGATAATTTCTTAAAATTCATTATAATTATACTTAAAAGGAACGTAATTTAATCATTTTTATATTTCAAATTTGTTATAAAAGTAGAATTCTTCTAGTTTATGCTTTCTTGATAAATTCTCCTTAATTAATCTCATTCAGTTTATTTATACATTCTATGTAAAAATAAAATTCATATTCAAAATTTATTGTGTACAAATTAGGTATTTAATATTAAAATATAAATTTTACGTAGGATCCGACTTATTATCAACTTTAAATAATAA
Organism: Ceratosolen corneri; assembly: GCA_030522565.1. Lineage (NCBI taxonomy): Eukaryota > Metazoa > Arthropoda > Insecta > Hymenoptera > Agaonidae > Ceratosolen > Ceratosolen corneri. The sequence goes on along the minus strand of JAPYYT010000687.1, from coordinate 30,278 downwards.
TGTTTATATGAATAATAGAGATTGCATTGATTTCTTTATATAATTTCAATTCAACTGTAAAATAACTTTATTAAATAAGTGATGATCAAAGTAAATTGCAAAAAAATTATTCTACTTGGGTATTTTAAGGCACATTTCGAAAATCTGCATTGTAGTCTATTATAAATTATCAAAGATTATTTTATAAAAAATAGATTCATTTTATAATTTCTGCAAAAGTATTTATATTACTTTACACATATTTAAAAAATTGTTATATATATGTATATACATATATATCAGATATTTTTTTGTACGAGTTTTCAGATATAACTAGTCAATTTTGAATTTTAATTAAAAATTCATTTCTTTTCATTCTAAAAACTATTTATCTAAAGCTAATTTATCACAAGTAACTATATTAATATTTTAATAAAATAGTATCTACATAACATTAATAGTCTTGTAACTAAATTTTAAAGTATTTATAAAAATCATTTAAATTAATGAAAAGTTTGCAATTAGATAGTTATTAGATCTATTTTATTAACTTTCAATTAAGAACTGTGATGTTTAGATTCGGTAATGTACAGCACATAAATAATTGGTCCAGCAAAACCAAGAAGGAGAGAAAAGCAAAGTAACTGACACCATGACAATGCCCAATCAGCTCCTGAACATTTAAATATATTTACAATGTGATTACTAGAATTGGCCTTGTAACTTTCCATTGAATTTATTAAATTCACAGTCTCTGCGTCTTGCGTATATTGAGAGGACTCATTATTACATTGTAACAATGGTTCTATCGTCGAATTTAAAATTATACTGTTGATTTCTACTGATGATGAAGGTAACGTAGGAATTGTTAATAAGTTAATCATCTGATTGTCTCGAGATATTGTTTGTTCAGCTTGAATAACCGGTGGTGTCAAATCAGCAGCCTGATTAATTTCGCTGGTCTTATCGATAGCTTCGGTCAATAAAGAATATGGTTGTACCGGTACTTTTATAGACTGATAAGCATGTATTTCATTATCCTTGTATATATTATTAATTCTCTTTATATCTGATATCTGCAATAATATTAACAAAGTATTAAATACTATATCGCAATGTACAATGAAACAATTAACCAATTCTTTTATATCAAATGGATGTATTTTATAAGTCAAAGAACGATAATTAATTTGAGTAAATTTTATATTATATAAATTTGTCGGATGTGCACTATGTAATATAAAATTTTTTCATTACAGTTTAAAAATAACACTAAAGCATAAAAAAAAAATATACATGTAATTAGATTTTACTTATAAAAGAACTAGTTTTTAAAGTGCCTTATTTGTAAGAATTTATATTATCACTTACTGTGCACTGATATCTGAGAGCTAAAGCCTGCAAAGTATCTTCGGATTGTATTTGCACATTTATCACTTGAATTTTACGAGGGAAAGCTAACTTTCGACTTCTCTTTTTCAATGGAAAATGGTCCTCTTCTTCACTCTGATCATCCTCCGAATAAAGAAATATATAATGAGGTGATCCTTCTTTCTGATTGCCTCTTTGGTAAACAACCTGTCTAAACATAGGATAAAACGTCAAGCTATGTGCAATCTTAATTTTCCTCAATCGCCTTCAAATTTCAACAAGTATGGGAGATAATTTTTAACAAAGAGAATGATAGATAATTTGGTTGTATAAAGAAAACATAACCTAAGTATTTTTTACCTTGTTTTTTGAGATTCGTTCGCCCCGGTTATTGATTTTTTTCGCATTTTTTCAAAATTACCACGAATATAAATCGTAAGTAACATCAGCGATCTAACATTTTATTCGATACTATACTTTTAAGTACCGCAGAAATGTCAATATGTTTTTCTACTGTCAGTTGCAATGCTGTCATAAAAAAAAAGCATAAAATTTATAAACACTTTTTTGTAGAATTACGAAGATTTACATTGCCTGGTCAGAATACAATAAAATCCAGCCAAGTAGCGCGAAAAATTAGGCGAAATGACGTTGGCCGAGTGCGTGCAAATCAAACGGAGCTTTCGCTTTGCAATTGAATCCGCTCATGCAAAACACGAATCTGTCATATCCATATTCTCCCCACCACCAAACTCATTTCACACTAAAAATCAAGATATCACAACAATGCATTTGAAAACATTTCAAAATATAGTGAAAGCAAAGGATATTTAATAATATTATATTACATTATCATAATACGAATGTTGTGATTGAAATTATGGAAACGCCTATGCAGCCCAATAATATTTACACGTAAGACAATAGAATTAAACTCAAAGCCCCGAACGATACGACATTGTATTTAAATGTCGCTTGTTAATAATAAGATATACGCGACAGAAATATGCAACAATAAACTGCATACTGACGATATATTAAACATATGAATTTTTTTATGTAAAAAGCATCGGTAAAAAAATATATTAATTACACAAGCAAAATTATACTTGCAAAAGAGAATTTAAAAAACTGTTTAATTAAAGTCTTGTTCCGCGATGCCATTAAAATTAACATACAAATAACAATAAAGTTCTCACTATTTTCAGTAAAAAACAAAAAAAATATGAATAAATTGTAAAATTAGATGAAATTTTTTTAACTAATACAAACAGCCAATAATTGCGTTGAAAAAGCATGATATAATAAAATTTACAATTCAAAAATACAAAAGATAATTGTAACATATCATATGATACAGGTGAGAAAAGTCGGAGATTCGATCGAAAAGATCGTAGAAAAATTATTAGAGTCAAAGAAAGAAGAAATGGGTAATTAACAATAATCAATTTCCTTGTCGGATTTGGAATTAATTTTGGTATTTCTGTTGTAATAGAAAATGATAGTAAATATCCATTGACGTAAATTTGTAAGGCGAGCGCATATCCTAATGCATTACTCTACTCAATAGAATTTCTTAATTGACAAGACCTTGATCCAATACAATTGCATCGTTACGTAATTGTGAGCACACAATTGCTTTAAGGCAAAACTCTTTGTGATTTGCATCGTAGGATTGACTCCCGACATTAAGTGACAAATTGTGACAATGTCACGTGTGCCGGCACTTAACCTCGAATTTGTAAACTCAACAATTGAATGGTGCGAATGATGAGAGACAGCGTAACCTTTAATTTGAAAGTAAAATTAATAAAAGTTGAGATTATAACTGCTGTTTTATTTTTTGACGAATAAAAAAAATTGAATCTTGGAAGAGTGAACGAGGCAATATAGCTTTAGGGACATAGGAAACTCGATATTTGACTATGTTCTATCGATTGCAAGCATTAAATTATCGTAATTTGTCGGTAGGTAATCAACAGTATAATAAATCATATGAGAAAAATAGAAAAAGAAATGATAACTTTTGTATTCAGTAAAATTGTTTCAAAATACTTATGCAATAACTATCACATAATTTTTCATAAGAAAGATGAATACAATTAAAGTGTTACAGTTATTGTCTAGAGTTTGGAATGGGCCACAGAACGTTTTAACAGGCAAACAAGCCGAGGAAAAAATGATAAATATTTTAAAGGATAAGTTTCCAAAAGCCGAAACCATTGAAGTTTCTGATGTATCAGGTAATGGTTAAACCATTTCTAATAGCTTTTCATATACACAGAGCAATCGAAAAGGCTTAGTAATTTATTTAAATTTATAGGCGGTTGCGGTGCAATGTTTGAAGTAAACGTCATTGCCCCCGAATTCAAAGGATTAAATACCGTAAAGCAACATCGAATTATTAACGAAGTAAATTAATGCACTCCTTATGTTAATCGTCCAAACGATTCATGCTATTATAAAATTTTAATGTGTATTTCAGGCATTGAAGGAAGAAATTAAAGACATGCATGGTATTCGGATACATACAGGAATACCCGACTCATAGATAGTGATAAAATTAACTAGAACATTTTGTACTGTACATATTTAAAAAAAATTAATTATATGGATATATAAATATATATATATATATATATATATATATATACACACCACAAATGCATATTGTTTTATTTAAGCTTTTCCCATCGTAGATATTATCTACGATATTATTTATAACATTCTCAATTTTCTTTCCCCATTGTCAGAAACTTATATATAACAACTTTCAACCTCATGACAATTCAAATTAGCCAAACCAAATAAAATATTACAGATATGTCAACAAGTGTGAAAGGAAATAGCTTGATTTAAAAATCGAAGTTCATTATACAGGAAGAAGATGTCACTACGTAACATCGTGTGCGTGCGCCATGACGTTTTAGCCGTTGGACTTTAGCGGTAAACGTTAAAATACGAACTACGCAAGACTGATTTTTGGTTATAATTATTTAAACATTTAATATTATGAATACTATTAGTGGGACGTTAATTTATTCGAAAATTAAGGAACTTGTGCCGAGCCTACCTAACGCCATTACTCCAGAAGTGATCGATAAGCTTTATGAAGATGATTCTATGCAACCATTTTTAAAATGGTTTTACTTAAATATCAAGCCTGACAATGTTCTGTCAAATGAATGTATACAATTGTGAGTGTTAGTGTCACGATATTTTGCTGCTCATTTTAATCGAATATCTTTTTGTAGGAAGAAACATATTCAGAAAAATGACACTTGGCTTCAGGGCAAGGAATTAGATTTGGCACTTGCGAATGCCACAAAAGATTGTCCAGATTTATTAAAATTAATCAAATCGGATTATTGGAATAAAAGCCAGTCTTTTGTAGATCTTGGTGCTGAGAAGGAACTTTATGATCCGGATGTTGAATATCTTCAGTCAATTGAAGATAGTATAAAGAAGCTCAAGTAAATATTTTTTGTACCATATGACCATTATTTGCCAATATAAGAATTATCTCATTGGGTTTATTGTTATAGTATTTTTTTATATTATTTTAAGAGAATGCGAAGAGCAGTTAGATAATGATCTTGATGAAGAAACTCATGCTTTGAAAAAAGAAGAGACCAAAGTAAAAATGGCTTATGACGATTGTATATCTGTTCTTGAAGATTTTGATTCCTGTCATCGTCAATTCTTTAATGACATAGAACTCTTGACTAGCACTTATACCGATGCAGTTCAGAAGGTAAATCAAAATGGAAATTTCAAAATGACAAGCCAAAAGAGGCAATTTTCTGTTTATATGATATTTATATTTATTTAACCGAATCAGAAAGGAGAGCCTTGTATATGGACACAAATGCCTATTGACAATTACATTAAACAACTGGAGAAATACAGTGATTATTTAAATTCTTATGTAAAAAGGCAATTCCCAATGTATCAAAAAAACAGTGATGAACTTAATACAGATCATCATAGCAGTTTTATAAATGAAAATACCGAAAATGAAAAATTAAATGAATTAATACATTGTCAAAACAAGTAAGCATATCTTTAAAATATTGATTTAACAATTTCGTTTAATGAACTGAATCTTTTCCATTATATCGCATTAATTAACAATACTTTTACAACAATTGACAGAAACTGCTAAAAAGAACGCACACTGTTAAAAAAACGTAAAATTAATTCATCATCTTAAGAATAATTAAAATTACTTATTGTAAATATGAAAAGTATTTTCCTTTAGTAGAACTAGAATTATCTTCACAAGTAGATTATTAAAATCTCTTTAGTTTAAAAGTGTTTCTAATGTTTCAGCCTATTTACATCTAAAATACATGAAATTATTGCTAAAGTAGAGGATGATGCGAGCAAAAGTTTATTGAATTACGTAATGGAAATTTATAACGATGGTAATTTAAAGGCTCCTAGTACACCTGTACTGGCAAGGTAAATTATTTTCGTAATGTAGCGAATTTTACATTCGGTTAAAATCTATATTGGATAATTATAAACTTAATCATCTAGGATAGAGATGGCAGAGATATCGAAAAGTCGAGACATATTGGAAGAAGATGTTAATGTCTTACAAGAACGGCAACTGGTTGATTTTGTACAGCAGTTTGCAAAGGCAAAAGTAAATAAAGTTTTAGAGGAGGAAGCGAAAGCTAGACTACAAAGAAGGACAAGCAGGCTTGTGAAATTAGAACAGCTGTGTACACTCGCTAAGGAGCATGGATATGCATTCTCGACTATTCTTTGCATGCTTTTTGAATTGCAAATTCATCGAATAAACGAGATCATACAGTTTGTGTTGGATGCGCGTCATTATCTCTCTATGGAATATTCTTTATCGTCCGAACGGAATGTTAGTATACACGACAGCGTTGTAAAAATAAGTGCCTATAGATAATAATTTTAATGAAGTAATTGGCCGAATTGTTTGATACAGCTGTTCTTTATACAATCTAATTAACAAAGTGTATGTACAAATTTCAGAGCAGCATGCAGAAATTGCAAAACGAATATGTGTCTAATTTAGCATCGTATAAGGATCAAAATATTTTTTGTCAAAAATTCGTAGAAATGATAGCAGATGATAATTTGAAAGATAATTTCACGTCATTTGTACATTACTACAATGAATTAAGAAATGATAATAATTATAAATTAAAATTCTTGCTGGACGAAAAAATATTGGAAATGACTGAAAGTTCGAAACTATTGTAAGTACTTGTACACTAACATAAAGTAACATAATTTATAAATTTAGTATAATTGTTGATACTTAGAGGTGTTTATAATATTCAGAGAAACTAAAATAACAGATCTGATTGAAGATGAAATAAGCGATTGCCCGACACATAGTTTTAGAGCAGTGCCGTGTCATGTACAAAACAAAATATACATAATTGTAAAGCAAGTGGAGGAATTAGAAGCAAATGTGGAATCAATGAGAAATAAGTTGAAATCCATGATAGTCAGTATTAAAATTTATTATTTAATATGCAGCAATAGATTTTTTTTAATGCAAATTCGCCATTCTATCATTCCTTCTTTCTCGCTTTTTCTCTAATATCTAATAATCCACTTAATATTTGTAGAAAGAATCGAGTGTACCAAATTTCGAAAGGGAAAAATTATTGATTTGGCAGAAATTTGTAGCGGAACCAGAATCTTTACAAGAGAGATGCAAGAAATTGGAAGAGATGAGGGATCGTTCTAATTTCCAATAGTAGAACTGATTGGCGATTAAAAAGTGATTGTATATAAAGAAATGAATAGAACAACAATATTTTTCGATATTTAATATTATTGTTTTTCATTTAAAACGTATAATGAAATTGACTGTTTTAATCTGATATTATTGTGAAATTATAAAATTGTATCTAAAACAATTTAATAAAGTAATACAGAATAAATAACAATGCTCGTTTTAGTTGTAAAATCCATTTAAGCTAGGACGATACAAATTAAATAACCAAAAATATCATTTATATTCTAGGCTAATCAACAATTACATTGCAATTAAGACATGTAAATTTCCAGATATTACATTAACTATCGGATTGTCATAGTATTGCCAGGTGAAGTTCAATTAAATAAATTGCAATAAATATTCGAAAAATAATCAACGCTCTATGCGCCAATTAGGGTTCCTATAATTTAACACGTTTGATTGACAAATAAATATCGAATGGTCAAATTAAGCCAAGAGACTACTTTTTTTTTTGCTTTTTCTTTATAAAATTCAACGACAAACATATCTATCTATCTAACTTTCGTGCCGAGTTTCATTGAAAAAGAAACATTCAGTTCGACCGTACAAAAACAAATACGTATTACATAAATAGTTTACCGAAAGCATGTCAGAAGCGGAACAACAATAACACACGAAACGAAATCTATTATTTAACTTCTTTGCAATTCGCCGTAGGAAGAAAAACCAAGGGAAAAAAAACAGCAACAGGAGAATTAAATTGCCTTGTGTCGAATGACTTTTCGATAACTGGATTAAGCGCATTGGTATGCTTTGCTTATGTTGTGTGTGCCTAGCAGGCTAGTAAAAAGATAAATGCAATTAACGTGCGTGCACGCATTCTCGGGACAGACGAGCACGTCTTTACATAACGTTTTTACAGAAAAAGTAAGTCCCGGTCTCAGTGCAGCGCTTAACCTTGATCCGCCGTCACAAATATTCCGGGTTATACCTGGCTTTCGGTCGCCTTCCCCCGCCCCTCGCACTCGACCGTTCGTCTCGTTTTAACATAAGAAAATCCCGGGATGCCGAAACCGTTCGCGCAAACAGGCGCCCTCGCACACACACACACGCGCACGCACCACGCAGAGAGAGAGAGAGAGGCAGCCAGCCACAGAGCGAGAGGGACGAGCCCTCTTAATAATCCGCAGTGAGGCTGCTCGCGCTCGTGTGTGTGTTTGCGTGTGTGTGGGTGTGTGTGCGCGCGCGCTCCGTGTGTTATTTTCCTCGGCTGCCCAACATACTCCTCGAACGAGTCAGTTAATGACAATAGCAGCGATTAGGCAAATTACGTAAGGCCCGCTGCCAACCGCGGATATTTAAAGAGTTGGAAAGGAGGACGCGAATTTGAGGTATATATTATCGATTTGCCAAGGGTTCGAGTTAACGGTTTGTTTACACATAAAGCTATTGCGGAGGAAGAGAGGGAGAGCAGAAATCGCGGAGGCCCCGGGCGCGCATGCGCCAGCCTACCAAAACAATAACAGAAAGACGGCGGCGGCAAGACACGGAGCGCAAGAGAAAGCGAGAAGGAAGTAGGAATGTAAGAAGGTTCACGACTCTGTGGTCTGCGCCAGTGCCTCGCTTGGTCTCGCTCTCGCTACAACTACGAGGAGCCTGGCAAAATTATTCAATCGCTCCTCTCCTCGCCATCACCCTCGCCAGCCAACGACATTCCCAGACTCTCCGTGAGAGCCCCCAGCAACATTCGGAACATCGCACGGGATCGAGTGTCCGCAGAGTGCCGAAAGAAAGAGAGAGAGAGAGTGAGTGAGTGAGATAGGGGGTGGGGGTAAATACGCACACGACGAGTGAGCGAGCGAGGCTGAGGCTGAGGAGGAGGAGGAGGAGGTGTATCGCGCGCGCGCTCCAAATATTTACAAAGTCGCTGCCGCCTCGTGGCTGTCTCGCACAGCCGAGCAGCTCGCAGTGTCAATCCGGTGCATTGTTTTCCACTTAAATTGATAAACGAGCGCGCTTTATTTATCGTCGTGCCGTCGTCCCGATTCATGTGTATTCTATTAACGCTAGGCATTGTGCAACGGCGATCACGTCACGCGCCGCGGAGGTAGCGAAGAGGAGCGGGCCGCGGAGGAAGAGGTGGCGGCGGCGGCGGCTGCGGCGGCGGTGGTGGCGGCGGCGGCGGACGGAGGAGGAGAGTCGATAGCGGCCGCGTAAACAAACGCGAGGCAGCCGTGCGCCAGTTACCACCAGTGTAGTGCAGTGTTGTGCCGGAGGAAATTGGGACGAGAGAGTGAGAGACACACACAGAGAGAGACAGAGAGCAAGCAAGCAAGCAACGGCGCGCGACCATATGTAAATACGCATTGTCGCCAGGCTTCATTTGGGCGCAGCAAGCCAAGGAGTCGCGAATAAAGGTCCTCGGCGCCTCGTCGACTTACTCCATTGCCACCTCACCCTCCCACCCACGCTCATTCGGACAGACAACGCATAACGGTACTCGCGCACACCTGAGAAAGGAAGAGGAGAAGCGCGCGCGCGCGCGCCTCAGTCGGTGAAAACGAGAGAGAGAGAGAGAGAGAGAGAGAGAGAAGAGAAAGAGAAGAGAGAGCACGCGCGTGTGCGACTGCGACGGCTGGAGGGAGGTGAGGGAGACAACGCGCGCTCCCGCAGAATCAAAACAAAACAAAGGCTCGCATCCGCGTTTCTCCTTGCGAAAAAAGAAACGCGTTGACGGCGACGTGCGTGCGGTGAGTCACGCGTAGAGGCTCGTATGTCGGCGTAAGTAATCGGCGCTTCGAGGCAAAATAATTAGCCGAGGGGGCACACGTCGACGGCCCTCGTGGATTCGACGCTAACAACAACAACAACAACAACAACAACTCTACCACTACTACTACTACCACTACTACTACCACTACTACTACCACTACTACTAGTACTACTACTACCAGTGCTATTACCATCAATAACAACAACAACAACAAACAAGTGCGACTATAAATAAGACGGCGGCGAGAACAACAGCGGCAGCAGCGGAGCCTGCGACCGGGAGCCTCAACCGCCCTCCAGGAAAATAAAGCGCCAAGCTATAGAAAGCCGTGGTCGTTGTCTTCCAATCGCCCCGACCCTCGCCTCTTGCGGCAATCACAAACAGATGCCCAGTGCCGAGGAGACGACGTACCTGTTCGAGGTGATGCCGGACGCGGGTATCAGCCAGGACAGTTTTGCGGCGCGCGACGTTGACGTCCTCGTCTCGCGCATAAAGCAAAACCTCCGGCTCTCGAGCCTCAAGTCCCGGTCGAGCCTGGCGGCCCATACGATGCGCGCGTCGCCCTACAGGTTACAGCAAAGGGACGCCCAGCATCAGCAGGAGTCGCGCGCGACGGGGAAGAGGACTGCGGCCGCGGCGGCGGCCGCAGCGGCGACGACGACCACGACGACGACGACGACGACGGCCGCGGCCTTCAACAGGCGCTGCGTCAAGGCCGCGCTCGTGCGCACGCAACTCGACGACTCCTACGAGTGCTTCCAGGCGCTGCTGAGGAAGGGCGCCCTCATCAAGGAGGCTGTCAAGAGGCTGCAGACGAACCCCGGGGAGGACTACGAGGACGATGACGGAGTGCCCGTCGACGAGGAGGACGACGAAGACGAGGAGGAAGAGGAGGACGATGACGACGACGTCGTCGTCAACAGCCACCACCACCACCACCGCCACCGCCACCGCCGCCACCAGCACCAGCACCACCACCACGGCGGTAACGAGCTGGACGAGGAAGTGGATAGGAAGAGACGGGCGACGAGCACGACCCTCGACTCGATGGACGACGACGACGACGAGGAGGATTAATAAATCTAGGCCGCGGGCCGCTTAAAAGCCCTCGCGGACTAGATTTTCGCGACAAATTAACTGGCGCGTCTTCACCCACTCCCGGAAGCTCGAGGGGGGGGGGAGGTTGTCGAGCGGGGCTTGGCGGTGCGCCGCGGGAGGGGAGCCGTTGGTTGGTGCCCGCCTTGTTAAAGCCACGAGGAGCGATCGCGGGGGCAAGGGGGACCGAGGGGAGCAATTAGGAGGCGCTATCTCCCTCGCCTTACATGGCGCTGTGCTCCTTTGCTCCTTAAATGTGCATGTGCGCGCGCGCCCGTGTGCGTGCACAACCTATTATATACCTCGGGTCTCGGCCCGCTCCTCGTCACCCCCGGCATATTTGCTCCGAGCCAAGGCATTTATTTGTGCATTGTGTATCAATGGCGCCACCACCACCACCACCACCACCACCACCACTACAAGCGCGAGGCGATATGTATTATTGGGACACCTTTGCACGCGGCTTTAAATGGTGGTTGTACATCGGATCATCTTTCAGCGGTGCGTTTGTCGTTGTTGACTTAACACACTGAGGAGGGATATTTGGCGATTTTGATTGTCGTAGTAGTAGTCGCTGGTGGTGGTGGTGTTGGTGGTGTTGGTGTTGGTGGTCGTCGTCGTCGTCGTCGTTGTTGTTGTTTCCACGTGCGCGAGGTTTATCTGCGGCGATTTCGGGTCACTAGCCATGTGATCAGCAGACCGATCCCCTGGTGGTGGCCAAAGTTCGTGTGCCCGTGCGCTCGTGTCTGTGCGAAGCAAATAACGAGCGCAGAGCCCATCCAAAAACTATAGTATTGCCTTGCGATAAAACGCTGTGTACGTAGCCACCGACCTCGACTCGACTCGTGTGTAGCGCCGACCGCGAGCCTACTCCGTGTCGTTGTGTATATTTTGAGATTGAAGTGACGGCGCATGTGTGCATCGGTGTGCGCCGGAGCGTTGCGACTGCGTGTGCGGCGACACCGGGTCGGCTGCCGGGAAGGAGGCTCGAGGCGTATATTTGTGTTTACGTTGCGCGCGTACACCACGATGACTGGGTTTTTTCCTCCTGCATTCATTTTAGAGCTGGATTCCTAAATAGAATGAAGTTATTTAAGCTTTATTTTATACGCGCGCGCGCGCGCGCCCCGCTCGTCCACCCACCCGTCCACCCAAACAAACGCGCGCACTTTTTTTCTTTTTTTCTCGCCTCTACATATATATATGTATGTATATATATGTATGTATTGTGGCCGTTGTGAGTTTTTAATGTCGCGAAACCGCATGCTGAAGCGATAAGAGCAGCGTTATTCCACGAGTCGAGCTTGTTCGCGTGGGGGAACAGGCGGATCTTACTTGCGCCGAATGAACTTAAGATGAGCGCTGCTTACGGTAATGACACCGCCATCCTCGTCATACGCTTCTTGGTTCCGATCGTGGAGCCTCCCAAGTCGTAAATTATATCACGCACGTATCGCTAAACAGCAGTTGTTTTCGTACATTTTGTCTCCCCCTTTCCTCGTCATTCGATGCGCAATCTAATAAGTAGTTGAACAAATTTTATTTCTCAATTGATGTAATTGAATGAGCGCTAACCGAAAGTGACGGGTGTTGCGTAACGTTGTTGTCTTTTAAAAGCGTGGATGAGCGAAGGAGCGAGATGACGAGGTGAAATGTCACGAGCAATCGTATTCTTTGCAGTGGGCGCGATGAGACTTGGAAAAACTATGAAGCGAGCGTTAGGATTGAGGCGAAGAATGGGAAAGAATGCTTCGCGACTTTTATCACGATAAACAATTTTACAAGCTACTTATTAGAGAGTGCGAATTTTCTTTGCTTAAAGTGTTTATTTTCTTCTTCTTCTTTTTTTCTCTTCTTCGTGTACATATGTATATATAAGCTGGGGAGATGCGCAGGTGCTCGGCCGAGTATCTAATATTTTAGTCCAACATCAACCGTTTGGCAAGCCATTGTTCCAATGTACAGTGGGGAAAAAATCTCGAGTGTAGACACGAAATTCGCATCGCTACCTGGAGCGCGTGAAAGTCGTCTGGCTTCCTGACGCAGTGTACTTTTCCACTTCCGCGAGGAAGAGCGGAAGCCCCTCCTGGGTGGAAGGGAGCACCGTATACGTAGATGGATCGCGTAGAGGCTCGATCGATTAATAATCCGTTTCCTCCTCATTATCGACCTTGGCGTTAATAATAGTTGGTCGATGGTCTCGCGAGCTTTTCTCGGAAAAGTTATTGAGGCCTCGGTATCGTTCCTCGCACATCGTGCATCACTTCCCTCATCAATCTTTGCAATCTCATATAATCTCGTACTCTGTTCCTTCAACGCAAGCATTTCGACGATTGACTCGTCGATACCAATCGCCATTCTACGCACCAGCCCTTCATCCACTGACCATCCTCACTCTGTGCATCTTCGTCCACTACGTGCATTATGCACTTTATCGTTTAATTGCATTTAATTGCACTTTTATCATCCTACCGAACGCGCGATAATTCAGCTCTGCCTCCCAACACCAGAGCTCACGCATACCAGTGGGCAGAGCAAGTATTGGGAATTAAATTTGGTGGTTATTGTTGTCCTTTAATTTAAGCCAGGATGCTTGTCACAAGATTACGTGGGCCAATCACACCGGGGAGTGGCGGAATTCTGTCGCGGCCCTCTTATTTGCCATTCTCCGTGGCTGCGAATCTCGTCGAGGTCGATTGCCCCGGTTATCCTCGCAACGATATCGTTGCGAGTGCTTTGTGACTGTGTGTAGTGGAAAGATTCATCTCGAGAGCAGCAGCATCCGCTTATGTAAGCGCCAACGCAATGCTTTGCTTCCTTACGCCTAATGGTTTGGGTATGTGGTGAGCAGTGGCAAAAGTCCCAGTCGGAATATCGTCTCGCCGGTTTCTCGTTTCTATCGCTGGCTGATGTAATAATATATATTTGTGCTCGTGCACGTGAAATGCCGGGCAATTGGCCCCGCCAGGATATTTCGGCTCGCCATCCATGCAGCTCATTAGCTCTGCGTATAATATCGATCGATCGACATCGAAGCTTCGGATTCACGTGGGAATGGCCGCTGTGGCAGTCCCACTTGTAGTTATATAGGAACGCATCCTTAGAGGTAGTAGTAGGTAAGAAAGGGAGGGAGGACATATTATTAGGAATATTATTAGGAATGAGTAATTGGTAGAGTAGAAGTTTCAATCTTTTCGTTGGATTATGGACGAGCGACATTGGAAAATAATGGAATATTTTTGTATTTATGGCATTGGGGATTGTGTGGAGGTTCTCGATAAGTACGATAAAGCAATAAGATGTAAGTGGCAGGCGTATTAGGAATATAGACATTTTTGGCTGGAACTGTCCTTCGAGTACCGATGCAATGTGAGATTATTCGTAAGATTTGGTGGTGATTGTTTGGCTACATCGTTAGGATCGTAAAAAGATGACGTGTTACAGGTTGGAAGTAATGGCCGTACAGCCGTACCGATGCAAAGAAAAGAAAAAAAAATCAACATTCTATTTTGTATTTGTCCAGCTTGTTATCTCGCAGTAGCAATGAAAAGTCGCGGAATCCCTCGAGCTCGTTAACACCTCCTATTACTTTTGTTCGTGCGTGTGTGCGTGAGCGTGTGCGTGCGTGCGTGTAATTGACGATTAATTGCATCAGAAATGAATGAGCGCATTTATATTGTAAAAGTGAGCTCTGCCACGTGTACTGGTTGTGGCGAAGCTTCACCTTCCAGTTGTTCCTTTCAGCTCGACCCAAAGGTTTGTCGTTTTCAAGCGGCTCCTGCTTTATAGCCAGACAGACCACTTACTCTACCAACGAAATTGCCAATTATTTGATGCATTGACGGCACACCTTCGCCTGATGATTCTGCTATTGGCGGAACTCCCCTCTCCTCGTGTCATCGGCCCGGCGATCTGTCTATCTGGTCGGCGAGGAACAGAATGTTTTGCTTTTTCCTTCTTTGTGATCTTATTTCGAGCACAAAATTTCGAGAGCAGCGACGAGAGCAGAGAGGGGCCTCGGCTAGAGGATTTTTCAGGATCCAACGATGTGTCGCCCCTTTTTCTTCGGGGCATTCGTCATTGTCCGCATTAACGGAGAATAATAATGGAAATTTACACGGGCGTCAGGCGCTACAGTTTGGCCGATGTTTGGACTTTTGATGTTGAGCGTACTACGGCGATTTATTTAACTGACCGTTAAGTAGGAGAGGAGAGCCGTGCTGGGTACAATCAGCCCACTAAAATTGCGCGCATTCATATGGAAATGCTAATAAGCTCTCGAGAGCATATTATATAGCGCCCTCCCTGCCCCACCCCACCCCCCTCGCTCGCTCGCATTCTTTCCTTTTGTTGGGTTTGTTGTCTCGGGGCAAGTACGGCAAGGATAGTCCTGTTTGTCTTTTCTCTGAATTATCATGAAGAAGCGAGGCAAGGCCATTCGACTCGAGGGGCTGGGCAGTTTTCACCCCGGATGGAATGGAACTTATCTGCATACGAGAGCGTCATTAGAAAGTGGCAATGGTGGTGTGGCAATGGCAGACAGATGGCCGGATATTTGTTTGGTGGGCCGAGCACGTTCGGGACGCTGTCGTGAGGATGTTCCTTTGACCTGGAGGGGCCGGGAGGAGCATTTGGGCGTAGGTGTTTGGCTACTACATCGATATCGCGTTAAAAATCAGTGGAGCGTGCACACTTCCGTGAGACGTAGCCATTTTATTGTTATGGGCTTTGTAAGTGGATGGAAATTAAGTGAAACTGCGTTCGTGGAAGCCGCTCGGGCACTCGGACGAGGCGAAGAAAGCCGCGATCCAAGTCAATCGCTCTTGATTGCAATTCATATATGATTTTATTGTTGAGCTGATTTTAATGTGTTGGGTGGGCACCGAAGCTATTTCGTTCGGATATCCACGGGTTATTTCGCAGTGGTGGTGGTGGTAGGCGCTTGAAATGAATTTGACAGAAATTGGCGGGTCGATGTTGGGCAGTTTGGATGGGGAATCCGCATAAATCGATAAATCGGAAGAAAGTCCGTAGCGTTGAGTTTCGAGCCACTCGATTGGTTACTCGACAGATAAATCATATATTTATTTGCTTTCTAATTTCGGGGAAATATGATTGGCTGCTAGCTGGCTGGGCTTTTATTTATTTGGTCTCTCGCACTTTTCTCATCAAGCCGGGAATTCAACAAAATTGACAGTTGAGCCATTACCATTAAGATATATTCCTCGGCTAAACGATAAAACTCGTCTCCGCCGGGCAACAAAAAGTTGTCCGAGCCTTGACTTTGTATTACAGGAATGTTACCGGTTGTTAGCGCACCAACTACAATTCTCAAAATATCAGGCACATCATAAAGAAATACTTTGTCATTTTTATTCTTAAAGTGGAGAGAGAGAGAGAGAGAAAAAGCCCAAGATCTTCTATAAGTTTCTATACTGTGCATGTTTTAGTGCACAGCTAGTGTTAATGTTGTTGTTTTTTTAAATAAACAAATGTATGAGTTTTTGTAGAAGATGAGTTCTCATGTGACAAACGGAGATATTGTTGATTGAACTGAATAAAACGATAATAACTAACGTCACATTGTATAAATATAGTCCACTATCATTATCTTTAGAATAAAATATTCAAAGTACAAATACACATTGAATATAGAGCTTTGTTAATTATTCGCAGACATTATTTCAAGACACTACTTGGAACTTTATATCCTTTCAATTTTCACTCTTACTTTTAGTACTTGATTTTTCCGAAAGTTATAAACATCAATTTTGCTCTCGCAACTTTGCCAAATATATATATACATATACATATATACATCTAATTAGTTTTCATTTTTCACATAATTAAATAAGTTGGTGCTCTTTCTTATATTTTCTCCTTTCTCGTCTCTCCTCTTACATTGCTTACACACACCATATAAAATAATCATACGTTAAATATTAAGTTGCACATTCTTCAAACAACGCCAGATGTTGGTTTTTTGAATTTTCAATTGAATATTGCGAGCATAGATTCACTATCACTATTACAATAGAATAGCCTCAAGTCCATGTTAATATTTTATAAATTGCATTATTCGCTTCGGGAGAATCAAACATTTCCATGAACTTTTTTTTTTCCCCAAATACGGTCGACAGTGCATCAACGATCATCAATTATCATCAGTTGCGCATCGACGTTAGTAATGATTGAACTGCCTTAAGCCTCATAATATTGTGTTTCGGGATTTATCGTTAAAATGTATTGGCGGCTCGATCAACTTGTATACTCGAGTATACATGTTTGTAGATTTATCACATTATATTATATTATATTATAGGCCTCTAATTAATAAAAGTGTCGTTGCATCAGCTGCCCGGCGATAAAATCCATCTCGAACAAATCCATCGAGATTGCTTTACAAATATATGATAAAAATTCGTCAGAATGTTGCTCTAATTTATTGAAAATATTTATCATTAAATCTTCACAGCCCCTCCCGTAACACCCTCGTCATTATTATTTTCATTCTCTTGATGATTTCACTGCTCGTAGCGCATATCTGCAATTCCGCAGGATTTCTCTCCCGGCAAATTATTCATCGCCTCGGCGACAAACTCGCGAGTAGCTGAAAAATTCTCTCCCAAATTATTTAGCCAATTGAGGGATCAATGTCCTATTTAGGTTGTGTCTGGTGCTAGATTCCTCGCAGTCCTATTAATATTTCGAGGCGTTGCAAGTGCATCGCCATTTGTCACGGTAAACTAAAGTAAATCATTATTGTTCTCCGAGGTCCGCTTGCGAGATTCTGTATCCTTCTGAGATGCCATTATTAGATTCTACTCGAGATCTGTACTTAAAGCCCTTCAAAACTATACTGTACATACTATTTTAATTATAATCGTGATAAAAGAAAGAAAAAAAAAGTACGCATATTACAAATACACAATGAATAAAAAAATACCGAGTTTTTAATTAATCAAGGACAACACTATTTGAATGGCCGTAATTACCATCCTTGTTTAATAATTACTTGAAAGTTTTTAAGCACATGCATTTAGTATAGCGCTAAAAGTGTGTATACCTAGGTAAAAAAAAAATATATATATATATATCTATCTATATATATATAGATATATTTCTGTATGTGTAAGAGTGTAACTGCTACGTTTATTTCAGATAAATGTAAAGTGATTGTTTAGTAACAGTATATGAATAATTACAGCGTAGTACATCGGGGGATAATGATCGCCCGTTTAAATAATCGATATAAATGAAATTGTTCTCGAGGCTTGGAAAAACTCACTTTCCAAGGAAATGTTCGGCGAGAGAAAGTGATTTCTATTTTCCATACCAAACAGCTATTATAATTTATAAATTCAAATCCACACATTGACGTGGTGTTAATAGCTTTATGCACTTCATATGATAGTAATTGTTTTGTATTATCAGAGAGCAAGTAATAATAATTTAAAAGTTAAAGCATTTTCGAGTTTTTGTCGCGCAATTGCTATATTGTATTTTCAACCTAAAATGTACGAGGCGAGAAAGAAATTTTTGTCATGTAATGTAAAATGGTACAAAGTGCAGTGAAGTAGCTTGGAAAAATTACATTTAAAATTTGTTTTAAGGGTAATAATGCAGTGGATGACAATTTAACGAGCATTAAAGTTAAAAAATACGAAATGTAAAAAACAAAAAAAACTTCCGTCATCGTAATATTAAAGAAAAAATACACGATCAATGTCTGTGAGTATCCATGTACAATTCATTATCAAACTGTTTGTGTATGCGTAAGCTTGTCGACGATAAATTAATTATATGATTGTTCTGATATCCTCACTTTTATAATGTTTAATTCAGCAAAAATGTAAAAAAAAAAAATGAAAGAAAAAAAAAATAAAAATATTAAAAAAAAAAGAAAAAAATAACGAAAGGAAAGGAAGCGATGAGCGAATGGGTATGCAAGTAAGTTATGCGTACACGAAATTAATTTTTTATTTTATGTATGTCAGCGCAAGAATGCATGATCTATTCTTAGTTAAAGCGTTACTACAAGATTAAAAAAAAAAAAATAACAATTATATCTCGTTGTGATCGTTGAATTTGTTCGACACTCTCATTAAATATTAATGAATAAAAAAAAAAAAATTAAAATTAAAAAGGCCTCGTTCTTTCAAATCTCTCATTTCCTAGTCATAAGAGGTGTCTCAGCAGCGGTTACGCTATTTTTTTTTTTTGCTTTTTCCCCCATTTGCATGCACCTTCCCGATGGATATTATGTTTCTTTTCTTTTTTTTTTCTTAATAAATAAATACTCTACAATAAGGAAAGAAGCGCATCGTTTTAATTTCCAGCTGGCAGGCTTGAATGCTAAGAGAATACTTTGAAAGCAATCAACAACTCTACTTTTCAAAATAAAGAAGGTGAATTTCGTTATCTGCGTTTACTTTGAAAACCTGATTCTTGAAATATGAGAATTGAAGTGACGGTCGAGTGACGGAAGGTTAGATTGTTCGAAATTGTTCTATAAAGATGCTAATAATACGTGAATAATACTTGGTTAAAAAATAGATAATTTGTTAAATTATGTTTATAAATATCGCTTTGAGCTTGATCGGAAAATAGAAGAAGAAAAAGAAAAAATGTCTTTTGTCCAACTTACAAATGAAATTTATCGTTTAAATAATTCGTTTGAGGAAAAATATGTCTCGCAGATAATGAGAAACATATTATAAAATACAAAAACCGGGTCATAATCAATTGATATGGCACTGATAAATTAACCTAATATTTTCCATCGGTGCCAAGCAGCGAAAAAATAAATGATGAATTAAACGCGAAACTATATTGATTTAGATGTACACATTAGTCTTCGATGTACAGTCACTTACAAAGATTAACATTAACATAAATTTCAATTCATAATCTTTAGGCCATTTTTCTCTCTCTCTCTTCTAAAACTCCAATGAAATATTGCAAGTTTTGCACAAGTGTTTGGGCCTGCGTGCATTAATACCTCCCAACTCCTCTCAATGGAATACTATAATTGCCGATGTAAAAATAGCCATTCTCCCCCCCCCCCCCCTCCCCATTAGCTATGGATATTGATTGACAATAATAATAAACATAAATGCTCGATTACGATCGGCAAGGAAAATATTATTGTTGACTGCCAGTGCGGCTCCAAATGAACGACGAGTTCTGAATGAAAATAAATAAGAGTAGGCTTTGAATGGCGTGCTCATTTAGTTAAATTAGACGTATTCTGCTATCTTTATCTGGCGCAAGGCAAACGAATGTCCGCTCGCGACTTGACCTCAGCTCTTGCGGCAACTCGACAATTCGTTAACAAATTCTCTTCCCATGAAAGCACTAAACTTTCATTCCCTCATCGTCCTCGGTTACTTACTACTTTGTGTGTGTGTTTGCCTTTATTGTGCGCAAACGTCGCGGGACTCGCTCGCTTTCCCATAGATTGATATTTCAAAGTTTTCAACGCGCTTCCTTGGACTTGGAAGTAGAGTCAAATTAAGAAATAGAGAATAATAACGAGCTCTGTACTTGTGATTAGCTTTAACGAAGTCGTCGAGGCTTTTTTTCACGCTACGATGCGCATAAGGAAATATTACAGTTATTCTATCACATGCCTCTACAAGCTAATTTCAACATTTTTATCGCCAATCAAGAATAAACATTTAGCGAATTCACGCTTCCTATTTAATCTATTTATCCATTCTTAATTATAAATTTAAGCCCATTTTCAACATAATGCACGAGAAGAGATCGCAAAGGTTCTACAAGACCTTACCAGTTCAACTATCTCTGAATGGCCGTTTTGATTTAAAAATAATATAATTAAGGGTGGGATTTGAAAAGTGGTAGAGTATGTTATTTTAAGGGTAGATCTTACATCGTAATAATTGTAAGGTGTGCGTATCTCATTTTTACATCTGTCGAAATCATAAAGCACATAACAATTAATTCTACAATCATAACAACAGATTTTGTTGAAATATTTTGTAGAAATAATTGGGAAAATGTTTGGAAAGTTTGAGAAAAGCTCTTATAAACTAGATACATGCCAATATGCTAATTAAATACAGTCGATTAAGAACTAGAATTTACAAATAAGTTCGTCAATTCGTTACGTTAAATTGGCAGTTTTATAATCACGCGTGACCAAGTACATTAGCTATACAATGTACAAAGTAGCAAAATTTTATAATTAACACATCGTTCAATTTTAATAATAATAATAATCCAACGTATATTTCGTGATTTAATGCGATCGCTGCTAAGGTCATAAAAAGTATGCGAAGCCTACCGCCGTTTTCTTTTTTCCTTTTTTCTGCTAAAAACATGTAGTTTAATGCAATGTCGATATCCAATTACCTTTCAAGCATTACAGATTAAACCTACAGCGCACTCATTCTATTTTGAATATTTCAATACCAGCGTCGCCGTAGAATTTATTTGATTTGCATAATTTTTCGTTCCATAATTAATTACGTACCAATTTAAATAAATACCTTCCCTTTAAAATCTCATTACGGCTAATCGATTACGATATCTCGAACTATATTTTCCTCGTCCATTATTTTTCTTATTGTTAGTGTGCAGCAATGAGTCGAAGCACGAATTAAAAGAATAACTATTTTATCGTCTTACATCTTATCCTAAAATCGTACTCTCTCTTTCCCTCTCTCTCTCTCTCTTCGCGCGCGCGCGCTTGTAGCTATCTCTACCTATCTATCTGTCCATGTCCATCTATTTTTATCTTTCTATACGCCTCGTTTAATATTGCAACTTGCTCATCCTTAAAAGTGCGCAATTCTACGATAAGTGCGCGATTTTTGTTACACCGAGTGAGGGTAGGGGCGAGAGAGGGAGAGAGAGGGAGAGAGAGGGGGGGATAGCGTGTAATTTGACCATTTGCTTAGTCGACCAGTGATGCGACAGCATTTCTAAAAGGTTGCCTTGACATTTACTCAAGTGCACGTGTATGTACTTACGGCAACAGGAGGGGGGGTTGGCGCGGGGCTGCGGGGGGAGGGGGGATCTGTACACGAAAACGGTGATTTCTTCCGGGGATAGCGACAAGAAGCATCTCTGTACGTGTTCGAGAGCGAAATGTTGACGTGTGCAGGAGGAACTTTCGCTGCCTTAATTTATTTACAATTGTTGTAATCGAGATTAATGCCGAAGCATTAAACTTTCCGCAAAATCATTCGATACGCAAATGTCGAAGGAGAGATTTTTATGAGCTTTAATGACTTTTGCTCAAATGTTGGTGTAATCGGCGAATTATTTGATTTCACTTGCCTCGTAGATTCAACAATATCCAAAGATGTTTATCGTAAGTGCGCTGTGTTAGCAGTTCATAACTTTCATTAGAATTGTGTTTAACTACTCGTGGCTGATTATCGAGAGCTTCCTAGAGGGAGCAAATCTTTCGCAACATCGACTAAAACTCAATGGCCACGCTTGCGCATCGATATAATTAGCGAGAATACAATTTTCTACTATTGTTCTATTTACTTTGCACACCCAAAAGAAAGAAAGCCCCTGAGAACAAACGGCTAGCAAATTCTTATCCGCCAGCGATCCTTCAATGTCTTCTCCCCTACCCACGCCAATATCCGCCAATAATAAATGAGATTCAAAAGTATCGGCTGCCCGTAATTTTCCGCAGTAAAATTTCACGAGCCAAGAGAACAATATTATCCGCCTCTCGACGTTTCATTGCCTAATTAATAATAACGATGCGGTGATGCCATTTGCGCGGAGGCCGAGAGGCGAACGAGAAGCAATCGAGCTCCATTGCTTACCCGTGTAACATATTTACATTGCCACGAGAAGAGCATTTATCATCGGGCGATTCCACGAATCAACTATCCCAGTCGAAAATATAAGCCTCGAAAGGCTCGGACAGTTAAATCGCATTTGGATATTGCACTCGGCGCTACGTCCTTTATACTCAATAACGATAAAGTAAATGGCGCCTCCTCGCGCCATTCTCAATGCGCTCCCAATCTTTTTCTCATCTAGCGCACACGTACTCCAGGGGATAGGCCGATCGATCTTTCCGCACGCGATACTTTTCTTAAAGTTCTTGCCAGCCAAAGGCGTGTAAAGGCGCCCGCGCGCGAGAGAGAGAGAGAGAGCCCTCGTTTCGTCCCCCCCCCCCCCCACCCCACCCACGCCTCGTGTCTTGCACAGTAATGTAATATAGCCCCGGCGAATATGGCCTATGAAAATCGCTCGGCGTTTAAAGAGCGAAGGAGCGATTGTGCGCCGATCGACGCCAAACCCCACGCGGCTTATATTACCAGCTCGCGTGTATTGTTATGCATGATTCATGAATAACTGAATGTATGCGAGGGAAATGTGAAAGTCGATTTTTCGAGGGCGAACGGCCGCGCGCGGCAATGCATCAAACGCTTTGGTTGTGGCCTCGGCCGCCCGTTTGTATACAAATTACTCAATTCGCCTCTTGAATGCTGCATGCAGCACTGCCTTGCGGTAGAGGGGGTGGAGGGGCAATCTAATCTATCGTTTTGAGGCATCGAACAATGGCTTCAATTACCGAGCTCCTCAAAGGAACCTCGAGGAATCTTGCGTAAGACGTAAACTCCGATTTATTCCCCGAGATAATTGTTCTCGCCAGGGCCCCCCACCCACCCACCCACCTCTCCAATATCTCTTTCGTGCGCACATTAATCCGATGTAAAGTACATGCACAGCTTCGTCGAATTAAATGCTGTAATGAGTAGTGAGTGACCTTCTTGAATTATGTTTTTTTGACGTAAGAGATGCTATTATCGCTTTAGCACTATTTCTCATTAGTTGAATGGAGTTTCGAATGCGAATCCTTTTTGCCCGCTGTTAACTGCAAAAGATAAGATGACTGCGCGAGTAAATTTATTAAAGCGAGCGCGGATTTGCGATTAAAGTGTTTATACGACTTTAAGTATTTTTAACAGCTTTCTTAAATCGTCGCGCTTCTTGCGGCTGAAACGTAAAAGCAAAGAAAAAAAACAAAGCAAAAGAAGAATAGCAAATGATTCTCCCACCAATAGTCTTGTGCTCCCCTTTGGTAAAAAGAACGCACAAAAATGTTTATAAAAAATCGTCGTCCGCTTGTGTAGATAAAACAGCGCTACACTGCAATCGCATTACTGTGTCTTCGAGGATTAAAGACGTAGGTGAAATATTTATGTAGCCATTATAATTCTTAAAACATTAAAGCGATAGGAATGGTAAACAGCTGTTTTTTTTCTTCTTTTTCTTTCTTCTTCCTCTATTTTGAATTGTTGAGTGTATTTGCTACGTTTTCTTCTCCTCCCTCTTTTTCTTCATTTTTTTTCAAAGATATTTTACATGAAATGCCGTTGAATTTGAAAGCGGTCTTTGTCACTTTCTCATTATATACAAACTCGAGACGACGGCATCCTCACTGGGTCACAATGTGTTGGAGCATGCACTACTATTTGTTTACCACGATCTTATTGCAAGCGTAATTCAGAATTTCCATTTTGAAAGAAACGCACTCGTGTGGATGATGCACGACGAGTGTGCAGTGTTTTAGAACCAATTGCAATGTGATAAAAATTCACGATCCAATGATTCATAAGCTGCCAATGAGCATAACAATAAATTATTATTTCTCGCGTTCCTTGAATTTCCTTTAATGGCAGCATAAAATAAATAAAAGCGACGCTGCACGCTGGAAAATCTATGGCCAACAATTTTTTAAATTTAACAAGTAAAACCTTTCCAATGCTAAAGTCGATAATTATCTGAAATGCATGGGAGCAATAAAATCCAAGAGGGGGGGGGGGTCACTTGCAAAGCTTCAACGCGCACAAATCAATTCCCTCGCTTAAAAGTCAATTATTATCGAATAATATTGAAGGCGAATGCCACTTGCCGACTGTCACTTTTAAACTTATTAAACAATTGCCGGCTCTTATTGTTAGTAGTAGTAACAGCTGATGTTGTTATTATTAAATATGCCGCGCTACCAAATATTTTTATTACAAATTTCTTCGCGACACGATAAACAAAGTCAACAATTGCCGATTAATCGAGCTTACATCATCGCCATATTTACCGAGCCGTTGATAGCAAAGCCTAGCTGATGAGTTCCGTAGCTCAACTACATGAAAAAATGCTTTAACCGCTCATAATACTATCTATATATATATATTTACACGGTATTCTTGATAAGAGAATTCAGGCAAGTTTTATTGTTGTCGTTGGGGCGATGGATTTTCTTTTTTAAAAAATGCCGATGCTCATGCTTAATTCATTTAATAATTTTGTTGCGTTGGTGTTTGTGTGCGGTGAGGGCATAGAGTTGTGGGCTATAGGCCCGCAGCTACTTAAAACTACGTCTAGAGCGAGAAAGTAAACTAGGAGCGAATGTTTTGCCTTTGACGTAACAATGCATAAAGCCTTGCTTAGAGTCAAGTAAAATTGCATTCCTTATTTATTTACTCGCAAGTGAGGAGGTGGGAAGCGGCTTTCAATGGGATCAAAATCTCTTTAAAGGCACAAGGGAATAAAGGAACAACTCGTTTACAAAGTTACAAACGACTCGTGTAAATAGGCCTCCGACGACCGAGACGATTTCAAATTGCCTCTTTGAGCAGACCTGCGCGATAAAACGATCAACAATGTCGCTCGATAACGAAAGGAAAATAAAATTAATTTTCGCCAAAATGCGCTCCTTGCCTTAATCTAATCGATTACGATGATCACGGCAATATTATTTGCAAGATACTTTGTTGCGCGGCAACAAATATTGTTGTATTCGACACTCGGCGTCACACGCACTCGACGCCACAATTTATTGTCATTGTTTTAAAAATTATTCGCAGATAATGTGAAATTATTTGCAAAGCGCGATTAAGACCTGATTTTTCGCAATTAAGCTTTGGAGTGCCTTGGATCTCTGATAAACGAATTAATCGTTCGCGCTGACCCAACTAGGCCTTTTGTAATTGGAACATATGGGCTTCTAGACATAAATTGCGATATCTGCACAATTTCAAATTTGGCAATTGACGTAATCGAGGGAAAGGCGGCTGTAAAATGACGAAAAATCTAAAGATTTCCAAGAATGTTGTCGGAAGTTTAGGCGCACAGTGCCGCAGAGACAGACAACAATGCTGTGTACGTGATAAAGAGGGAAAGAGAATATTGTGCAAGCGAGCGTATGCGAGAAGGGGGGTGGGGAAGGGAGGGGCCCCCGAGTCCGTTGAGACAGAATAGTTGTCGGCGGAGTAATGTTGAGTATCCGAAAGGAGGAAAATGTGCACAAGTACATTCGTTAAAATTGTGTGAATTTAAGGGGGGGGAGGGGGAGTGAAGATGTTGAGCATGAATATTCTCGTTGCGGAACATGAGAATGCATGCCGAGTTGCGATTGTTTCCTTCTCATCCTGCCAAGTACATAACAATTGCCATAACCATTTGTTTATAAATTTTCGTAAATTGTCATTGCGGATTCCCTCTCCACGTCCGTTTCCCGTCACATTATGTAAACTGTAATTTTAAAAGCAGTTCAAATAGCGAGAATAAATAGCGCGAATATGCCCCTCGAAATTACCTGAAATTGAGACTACGCGTTATTTATTTATATATGGGGGTATAAAACAATTATCAGTAGCTCTACATTCACTGCAATTTCAAGTCTAGAGAAAGATAGAAGTTTTAGACAGTGTGTTGTTTATATAGCGTGTGTATAGTGAGGCCAGATAGTGAAAAGTAAGATTATACATTGAAAGCGTGTGCACAATCGTTTACTTCCCCTACCGATAATCTGCTCATGGGCAATAAAAAATCGTTAGTATCCGGCACGTTTACATTCAACAAAAATCCGTCCGAGGCTCGACTTACCGATACAAGCTTGTTTAATAAAAATATTCGTTTGTTAGCTTTAACGTGACACTATTTTACATTGCGTGATTCTAAAGCTACGTTTAACCATACGTAACTGTGTGTATTATTAAGCATAACTTATTTCTAGTTTGAACCAATTTCACGGGGCACGAGTCCTCCGTGGATGGAAAATTTGCGAAAAATCTAATGGCCCAAGACTCGTATATTCCATGAACATGAATAAAAGATTGGACAATGATAAACTCAGTAATTTCGAGGCAATTTTCAGTATTATAAAGGAGAGAATTCCGAGTCTAAAGAATAAAAAAAATTAAAAAACTAAAGTTAATGTTTTAATGTATTGAAAAATCTTTTTAAAGAAGCCCATTTTTCAATAATATTTTCAATATCAAACGTTCATGTAAACATTGTAAGGATGCAACGGCTTAACAACAAACATTTTGATTTCTCAATGGATAAGCGGAAAAATCTATTGTTCCTTAACTTGCAAAATTTCATTTGAATTTCATTAAGCCAAGTGTAAAAAATAGTAAATATTCAAGGTACAACTGGTCTTTTCGGGTATAAAAAATAAAGAATTTACTAAAAAATTCAGCATTTCGATTTATAAGATCGAAAAATTTCAATAAATATCCTCGCTCCTTTTATTCTAAGAGCAATATAGCTTTTGGTTAAAATTTAATTTAAGCGAGTATTTTCTCACTTTACAGGTCGAATAGAATAGTGTGAATTTAAGATGATAAGGTCGAGAGGAAAGCGTCTTTAATCTATTGGAACTTATGAAATTAAAGATTTTAAAGCTAAATCCTATAGCCGTGTAAACATATTTCAATAGTTTTATCTCCATTCTGTGTTTCAGCTTGGAATTGTGAATCGAGAATCGGCACAAATGCTCGTCGTTATTAATAAGTGAACGCCATTCTTTCATCGCCAACGACTCATTAATGTTTATACAATAATCACAGCGCTTAAATATAACAATGAGATAATCGGCTCTGTAATTCACAAATTGATACTACAACATGGCATTACTCAAGAAAATCAAGTGGATTCAAGCTTCGCTTGAAAATACAATCACCTCAAATAGTAAAGTCATCTTTCATAAACTTGCTCAATAGATTCGATTTTTATCTCGACGATTACGCCACGCATACTATAAATAGCCACACATTTTGTAGGATTTAAAATCGTTTCGATGACGGCATCGTAAAATAATTGACATATCAATTGTAGCAGATTCACAAATGTGTACAAATTTGCTTTGTGCCAGTCATTGTAAGCCGAAGTTTTTGTTATTTGTGTATAAATTAAAGTTCGCGTGTATTTTTAAAGAGCAATCTATTGAAGAATATTATCCCCATCGTTTACAGTACATGATAGTTTTAAACCATCGAAGCTACAATTAAGGAACTAAACATCTTTTACGTATAATAGTGAGAAAAAAAAAACAATAATTACACTCATTGCAGATATGACATATTTAAATCGACAGTTAATTTCATTCTTCGCTTATACATGAGATTTATCTATGCAATGCCGATATCGTCACTTGCCAGCTGAATTACTAGCTCCTCTGATTTGTATTTTTACAACAACAACAACAACAACAACAACAACAAAATGTTTATATTTAAATCGCGCATCTTAATATCCGTCATTTAATAGTATTGATGCACAGTTGATCGAAACATTATTCTTATTAAAAACAAAAAAAAGTATTCCAGTAATTTGTTTAAAAGTAATTTTTAACATCAGTTTGAAAATTTCGAGAGAAAAATTATTATTGTGAGGTATAAGTAAATTGCCATCTAAGAAACTCAAACATTATTATGTTACATAATAACTGAATTGGAAAGTAGGAAAGTCAGTGGCTCTTTTTATGCGATATTAAATTTTTAACTGCGTTTAAATAATGTTTGCTGTTTAGTAAATTGCTGCTTAGTTGCGAAGAAGGCACTTTTCTTTCAATTTCCCATCCTCCATACTCCATTTACATTGAATTCCCGCTTCAAGTAAAATTCTTAATATACACCTGGAACATTAAAATTTTTGGCCTCGCAATTACATTATTAACGCGCATTATAATGTAATATTTCGTTATGTAAATGCGTCCCTTTCATATTGAAAGAACGAAGCCCGACAAGCATTAATTAATACGTGTTGGGTAATGATGATAAGGGTCGTTCGATTATGTAACGTTCTTGTACTTACAATACTCTCTCGAGTGGATGCATTCACTTGTCTAAAATACGGAGCACTGCCATTTGATATCGTTACTTTTAATGTACAATAACTTGCATAATAATTACTTCCTCGTTTATATTGTACGGCTACATTAGAATTCCAGTTTCAAATTAGAAAGTACTAGGAGCAAAATTATTGTATTACTTTATAATTGCAATTGCGCGAAACTTTCGAGGTTTCTATTTACTTAGTCTATTCGAAGCCTTTGTAGCATTCCAGTAATTGCTATATTAAATTTAATCAATTTATTATTATTCTCCTTCAAATTCATACTCGTCCGCTTTCCGCCTGTCTTACAGCAAAAGGATCATTTCAGTTTATTGCTTTATTTCCCGTCCTATTATGCCTACAAACAGCTGATTAATGCAAAGAGGATTTCTCTTAATGAGCTCATGACCGATTGCTTATTACTCTTAATGCTCTAAACGACTTTTCCCGTATCAATAATCAAGAAAACTGGTGGCTTCGACTGATCAAAAACAAACAAACAAGCAGACCACTTTGCAGCAAAAGAAAGAAGAAAAAAATTCACATTTACATATTCACAAACGCCCGTGGTAATACGTCACAGTAGGCAGGCCATTGTAACGAGTACCTCGCGAATACTCGAGTGGAACTTTTCAAAAGCACCCAATAGACATTAACAGCCAAACAACAACACACGCAACATCTCCACACGTAGCCCCAATAAAATTGACTCTGGTCGGGGCGGGGGGTCTACAATGCTTATCACAAAAACATTATGAAAAAAAAAAAGAAGAAAAACACACATTCTATTCCAGCAATATCTATTATCGCTGCTTCGTGTGTGTGTGTGTGCACCCATTATTACATCATGCGCGCAACAATACTGATAAACTCAAAGCTCAACTAAGCCGGCAATTATTCATCGGAACACCAATACGGGCGAAGGACTTTATCCATTGCGTGCACGTAGGCGCTACGGCGCTATTAGCAAATGATTAATAAATAAGGGCGGATAAGGTGTCGTGGAGCGCCAATAAAATGACGAGGCAGCGGGGATTGGTGCCGAGGCGGGGCCGGGGGAGGGATAAATCGGTGCCGTCTATTTGTAAATTGCGATGCTGAGTCAACAGTCAAGTAGGCCGCGATCTTAAGGATATGAATGCGCGAACGCGAGCAACATTCCGCGACTCGCGCGATCGTTGAACAAGAGCCGAGCGGTTTCTC
>JAPYYT010000686.1:0-40906 GCA_030522565.1 Ceratosolen corneri | reverse complement strand
TACAACCGATTCTTGTAACGACAATAGTGTAATTTACTGTGTAACCAAGTGCGACTTCTTCAAGCTATTTTTTGTTCAATAAATTCAAGTGTTAACCGGCATGAAAACCGCCTATTTTGTCTACAACTCTTTTTACCCTGCTATCTCGACCCTTCCACTATCTGTTTTTCCTTCACACATTCACAGAAGAATTCACACACTCGGGTCCGCTCCCATTTCTTCATTATCCGAGCCGGATCCCGAACATAATATGTATAATTAAAAATTATATAAAATTATTTAGATGCTTTTAAATTTAATAATTATAAATATATTACTATATATTGATACAAAAAATTTCAGGTAAAATATATAATTACAAACAAATTTCATACTTAATTTATATAATACTTAATGTTATCTTTACTATAATAATATATTAATAATATATATTTCATTTTATATTAAAAACACAAAATTATGAATAAGTCCTAGCCAATCATCATACATCAACTATTTAAAAATGCTAAATTACCTTTTAATATATTATATTTACCTCCTAGATTACTAGTAATTTATATTAGAAAATATAAAAAATTAGTGGTAAGTATTTATAATTATAATCATAACCATGAAATGAACTCTAATATTTTAAATCTAAACATAAATAATTTTTCAGATCCATTAAAATATATAGTATTTTCCTTAATATTTTAAAGTTATTTCTTCATTTATATCTATGTATAAGTAATTAAGTAAATTTATTTTATAATAAACTATAATTATTAATTCTTAACAGAGTTAAACGATATAAATCTAAAATATAAATTATATAATAAAAATTGAATTCGAAAAAGAAATAATGAATAATTATTATTAATTAAATAAAGTAATATTTTTCAGATAAAACAATAAATCTAATATAGATCAGAATCTACGATTAATATATATTATATTTCCTTTTCATTTTTGAATGATTTAATTAAATTAATAATTGGTCATAAACAGAATTTAATGAGTAAAATACAATTAGATTTTTATAAATTGTATACGATTGAAATTGTGTAAATTGAATTAAACTTCATTTTAATATATCTGGTAAGACAAGGAAAAAAAACAATAAATTTCAAATTAAATGTTTCAATATTTTTATATTTTAATGCTGCATTGATAAATAAAAAGTAGATTTCTTATTGATGTCATTTTTAATGCATTAGTATAAGTGTTTATTAGTATAAGTGTAATTATAAAAATATATGTAAGTTTACGCTCTCCATAATTTTATATTGATATACATATAAATAGCTACCACCTACCAGGAGATTTATTTTGTTTTGAAAGCAGCTGTTTTTATTTTTTAAATGCAATATATTTTTATTGTTATCATAAATAATAAATGAATGTGTAATTCAATAATTTCTTTGATACTGTCATATTTACCATAAAATTTAAACTCAATATAAAAACATTAAACTCAATATAAAAAAGCTATAATTTAATGAAATTTCAATAGAAAATCAATATATTTTATATAAAAATATTATTACTGATTATAATAAAAATCAAAATCAATAAAATAATTATAAATGTGAATATATAAATGATAACTGTGATTAATAAAACTAATACTATTATGGCATGTTTTTGAAGTTCTGAATAAAACTGGTATATAATAATTGCTGATACAATGGTAACAAGCGTTTCGAACACTAATTTAGAATAGAAATTTTAAGGAAGGAAAAAGTGGATCGATCAACTCAAAAATTCTCTATTTAATTTAATAAAGTAGATTAGTTTATTCAAAAGTAAAATTAGCATAAGATATTATATTATTAGCAGTCAGTATTATTTATTTAGTATGAGTTCAACAGTATTAAGTAATTATCAATGAAGAAATAATTATCATGATTAAGGTGCTGTCGACTATATAACCTAATTTTGTAATTTAGTTGAAGACAAAAATTTAAATTCACATAACGATATAAATTGAATATAATTTCATAAATAAAAATTATGGAATTAATACCACGAAATTAAATTAATTAAATTATATAAAACTAAGAAACATGTAACTAGAATAATTCTCAAAAATGAAGATAGCATTGTAATCTGATGAATTATGTATCCATATGTTCAAAAAATTTGACGGCAGGTCTGACTTCATAACTATTAAACTTATCATTTATAAAATTTAAATGAGTAAATAATTTTCATGGATAATTCCGCTATCCGTTGAAGTTATCAAAATCTTTCGAAAAACAATATAAATTCATTATTTTTATGTTTTTAATTGATTTTAAAAATAATATTTATAATAATACACATAAGTTTATTAATGTACTTTTATCATTTAGATAATACAATGTAAATAAACTTATAAATATAAAATATAAAACTTTAATATAGGAACATAAAAATGTTAATAAATTATAAACAGAATCTAACCTACCAAAAATCATTTATAATTATCCTACATCATTATAAATATATAATTTTAATCTTAACTCTTTAATATGATTTTTTAATTATCATATGAGCACTTCATACTTACAAAATAAAATATAAACAAGATAATGATAATTGTTTTTTTCTAAATTTTCATTTTATAAATCTATTACATAACAAATCTCTGAATATAAATATTTTTAATCAAATCATATTTATCCACAAATTATATATATTTATTGCTATATGAATACTATTAATCACTTTTAATTATTTAAAAATAAGAATTCTACTATATTAAAATTAAATTAAATTAATGAAATGGTAATAAAAGATAAAGTATG
This sequence comes from Ceratosolen corneri, assembly GCA_030522565.1. NCBI lineage: Eukaryota > Metazoa > Arthropoda > Insecta > Hymenoptera > Agaonidae > Ceratosolen > Ceratosolen corneri. Next base: position 38,138 of record JAPYYT010000686.1, on the reverse strand, counting down.
ACTAGAATAACAATTATTTTAAGCATAAACTACTAATAAAAATGTTTGTTCTAAAATAAACTGCATTCGATATATCCAATAATTCTTAAATAAATATAAAATAAATTTTATTAATTTTAATACATCGTTGAATTATTGAATTTAAAATCATAAGTAGCTGATAGTAATGAATACATGTTTTAACCTGTAATGTACAATTAAATTTATAGAAAAAAGAAATTAATTAAATGTATAACAAAAATAATCAGAATTAAGTATATTAGTAAAATATCATTGTTTTATTAATAAAAATTATATATACATTATTCAATATTCGATACATATCTACATTATACAAAACTTAGTTATAAAAAACATCATTTCTTAATTTTAATATCATTATGGTTATGTACTTTATATGAATTATATATTTACTGATTTCTATTAATTTGCAATCAACTTTGTTCTCTTGTATGATTGAGTATATTAATAAATGTAAATTAACACAAAATAAAATTACTTTAAATTTATAACTAATTGAACCTTACAGTGCATAATAATTTCTTTTATGTATTTATTTAAAAAAGAAATATTTTTATTTAATAAGTAAGAATAACGTTTCAAGAATAATTTATTTAATTAAGAGATTGATATATTTTTATGTAACAGGAATTATAATTATTAATCATTATTTCATACAATTATATAAATAAATAAAGCAATCTATTAAAAAAATTCATTCTAAATGGTGAGCTAAGAATAATCAACATTTTTGTTTCTAAAATTATCAATAAAATTTTTTAATAAATTTAATCCATAGTTATCTTTATATTATAATTAAAAATAGTAACATCAAAATACATAAATTATAAGTAAAGGTTATGAGTAATTTAGCTTATAAAATTTTTTACGAATATTTTTAAAAGTAATATACATATCTTAATGCATATTAAATTATAAAAAACCATTGATTTAATATATCTAATAGAATTTTTTAATTTTTTCTAATAATACTATATACTCATCTATAAATATGCATATTATAGATTACATTTAAGATATTATTAGAAAATCAATGATGCTGATGAAAATAAATTTATCTTCATGTGGCAAGTATTATAATAATGGAATTGCAAGACCTTTTCTATCATTTAAAATTTGTTTAATTAGTGATTGAATTCTTATATGAATATTAATAATTATCAATAAAAAATAAAATTTGTATCAAGAATAAATGTTTAATATATATTTAATTTTACATGAAAATGAATAGTTAACTATCATAGAATAATAATAATCAATCTACTATCTATAGACAATAAAATTTATTTTATATATAAATGTTGAATATTAATAGAAATTACTTTTTATTATAAAATTTTAACAGTAACATTTTTGCTGAAAGCTTAATGTTTATGTTTCTTCTTTTACAAGAAACTATTATATAAAAAAAAGGAATTGTTATAAAATTATTTATTTCAACCCTTTCTAAAACAAAATTTTTATATTTTCTAAAATTATTTTAAGTACTTTTGAATATAAATTCACCTTATTATATATCCAATGTCTATTTTAATACAAAAGAATAGTGAACCCACGAAAATATATTCAAATAAAATATGCTGAAAACATTACAAAATTTAATTTGAAAGAATTAGATCAATTTATATTATTTTTAAAGTATTTTTTATATATTATTGAAAAAGTTTGCTTTATTTTAGTCTTTTAGTAAAAATTTGTCTATAAGATTTAAATATAACCTTATCAATATAATTCTTCAATAGTATTTAACTGATTTATATTTTGAACAAGTTTTTATATTAAAGAATCAAAGATATATTAAACATACATTAATTAAATTATTACATCAATTAATAATTAAATTTCTTATCTGTACAATAAAAATATTTTCAATTATACTCTAATTTTATTTAAAAAAAAAAAAAAAAACTACTTCAAAGTGGTAAGATTTCATTTAAATATATAATTATAATAAAGTCTTAATCATAAAAACAATAAAAATATTGATTTCATTCTCCAAAAGGTTAACATAATTATTATAAGTATTATAATAAGAATTATTATAATATAATTATTTTTCAATAAATAACATATAAATAATAAAATCATCATTATTGATATTTACATAAAGTTTGTAAAAATGTTTTGTTTTGATAATTTTTTCAATTTTAAAGAAATATATATAAGATTCTTAAATATTGACATAAAAATAAAATTATTACAAGAAATACTATATTATATAATTACCTATAAAATAAGAATTATTAATGTTGAATAATATTTTCTATCTTATCCAAAAGATTTGCAATGTGTTTTATTAAAATCATTCCAGATAAAGTATCAGAATGTAATGTTAAACTGTAACATCTTTTGTACATTATAGCATAATTTTCACAGCTAAAACAAAAAAATTTTCAATTTAATTAAATAATATCATTGTATACCAATGTAATCATTACATAAAAAATTAAATTTTAATTATTAAGCTACCTATACAATATAGTTAAATAATTTTCATACATTAAATTGTTTTAAAATTGAAATGAACAAATACTTTTAAATATTAATATGTATATATGCATACAAGTGAGTGTATAAGGATGAGTGTGTTTGGGTACATGATATTTTCTGAAAATATGAATGCCATCAATAATAAAAATATATATAATTATTAGAAATATTCCAATTAGATTTAAGGTTATTAACGTGATATATTACAGCAAAATAATTAAATTCATCGGATTAAATCAACAAAATAATTATACATTCTTACTCATTGTTTTGATTTCCTGAAGTTTTAATAATGCATAATTTCGTTAATGATCGTAAAACAAATTGCAGACGTTGTTCAAGTAAAATTATAAGACCTTCATTTTCTATGAATTTGTTTCTATCAGAATTTTTTTTTTCCATTTCTTCTTTTCCTTCTTCACCTTTATTAATTTTTATTTTCATATGGATATTTTCATTCTCTTTACTATTGACAACACTTTTATTTTTTTCCACTATTATTTTAATAATAGATTTACTCTGCAAAATCAATTCCAAACACTTTTGGTAAGCTTTCAATTTGCCATTAAAAGTATTTGTAACTGAAAAAATCAAGTGCTTACAAAATTGTTTTTCAAAATTAATATTTAAATATTTATATAATTACTCAATATTACATAATTATATAATTACATAAATAAAATACGCGTATAAACACATTAAACACTCTTAAAAAAATATAACATAAATTTTAATGATTTTTTAAAAAATTGAATTACAAATTAAAACTTACTTTGAGCCTGGAATTCTTTAAGAGCAACTCGTTCCATTTGTACAGTCAGAAATTCTGTTGTCTGTTCGAGTAATAAAAGTAACTTAGCTGCTTTCTCATAGTATAAATTTGCTATTTGCAGGCTACTTTTACATCGGATACCATCAGTCTCGTGATTTAATTCTCTATAAAATTTATGATATAGCGAAGCAAGACGATGTTGAATAATAGCAGCACGAAATTGATAAACAGGTTGACGAGGACCATAAGTTTCTGTATCACAATGCTTAAGCGCTTTATGAAAGATTTCTATAACTTCACGCTCAAGTTCTTCCTCATTCTATAAATATGAAATGAACATAACGGATGTCAAAAGTAGAATCCTTGATTCTTATTATTTTAATTAATTATCATTATCAATTCATTTTTTATGTAATTTTGTCAATACTTCAAAAAAATCTTTGAATATATTCATTGTTTAACACAAAAATAAATTATATAATAAACAGATAATAAATAAATATAATGATTAACAATTTCGTATTAACAAAACAAAAAATATAAATATGTGTATAATGTTTAAAAACATGTATATAAAAAATAAAAATAAAGCAGTGTTATGAACTACTTTTGAATCCTTTAGTATAAAAAAAAGAAAATACAAGTATACACCTTTACACTAATTATTGAAAAATCCTGCAATAATGTAGCCATGGTAAACAAAGTAGATGATAAATCCCAAGTCACACTATCCCAAATAACTGGGTTGATTTTTCTCATACCAAGTACTTGAAGCGCTTTTTGATAACTCAACAAAGCTTTGTTATAAAAATTACGCTCACGAGAATGGTGTTTTGTATTCATGTGAGCGGATAATCGCATTAATCGACCTGTATTGGAATGTAGTAATGCTAAATTTGCTTTATCATGTACCGTCTCGAATGCTTTCACACCCGCTTCTAAATGCTTCAATGAGCAATGGAGAGGTGACGTCACATCGGATGATAAATTTTCCGCATTTTCGTTCTCGTCAAGTTGATAACGTGCTACGAATTCAAATAATTATCATTTATTTGTAATAATGTTTTTAAAGTAATAAAGTCATTAAATAAAATAGAAATCCTATTTTGCTTACAGAATGAAAAACATATTTTTTTGTTTTTATCAATCAGATTTTATTATTATAATTTATGATGTCCAAGAAAAATTGAAAAAATGTTAGTTCAAGAGTTCATACAGTTTATAATATTAATAAAAATAATTTTGTATTCATGAAAATTATAATTTACTTTTTTTATCTTTTTGATTGTTATCATTTTAATGTATTAATAAAAAGATCATTTAAATCCTCCAAATAAAAGAATTAAAAAATATAAAAAATTTTTATACATGTTATTAAATTGTTATCAAACTGTTATTATGCTTTAATTATTCATTTTTGACAATAATTAATATCATTTAATATTTTTTAAAATTTAGTAAAAACTCATTTTACAAAATTAATATAAACTATTATATAAACTATAATATATAAAGCATTATATTCATATTATAATGAATTACATTTCTTAATACTTACAGCCAGCTTGATTCATGTATAGAACTCCTAATTCATTATGAATATTTCCCAATCGACGCAAAAGATTATTTCTATCCATTTCTAAAGGTTCTAAGGTTAAAGCTTTATCATAACATTTGTAAGAAGCTACAAGAGTTGTTTCAAGTGAGTTAAAATGTTCTGGAAGTATTTCAGCTCCATCTAAATGAATATTTAAAATATTCTTTTAATTTAATAATGAATTTAATACAATTAAATTTAATTAGATTTAATTAACATTGTTAATTCTATTTTATACGATGTTATTATTTTAGTAACGAAAATATTTTTTTGATCAACTTACACGAAATAAATTATAAAAATTGTAAATATTGTTAATATTATATATCTTGAAAGACTATTTATAGAAAATTTAGAACATATATACGAAAATATATATAAAATAAAGTTATTAATATTAACCACCTTAGTATTTTCAGAACTTACTCATATCTAAGTTATCTATTATAAAAATTGGATCAGTAATTGAATTTTCAGTGATATTTTTTGTTTCGTAATCATGACGATGTTTCTTTACATTTATCCAATCTTGTACAGTCATGAAGCAACAGTCACCTGCTCTTCCCAACAAATAGCTGATCAGTTTATCATTCCTCATTCTGCAGAAAACCTCCAATATTTTTTGACAACGTAAGACTGAAAGAATATAGCGCAATGATGCACCATAATTCTTATTCGAGTATTCATTTTCAGCAAGTACAACAAATACAAGTGAAGCCTTCTCATAAAGAAGAATTTTGAGGTGGGCACTCCAACTATGGTTATCATCTTTCCTCGGTGCTTGCCATGTGGGTAGAGTTTGAGATTCGACTTTATGCAATAAAGCCTTAGCGCTTATATCTTCAATTATAATAGGTATCTTGTTACTTTTTGGCAAGGATCTATCTATAATTTTTTTTTTTTTTTGCCTGCATCTTTTCTTGTGACTAAATCGAATATATTAATAAAAAAAATATAAATAGCAAGTAAATAGATGTATAAAATATAAAAAGAAAACAAAAAAACTTCTTATTCCACAAAATAATTATAAATATTAATTTATACATTTTTTAAATAAAAATTAAAAATGTGCAAAGTACAAAATATTATTTAGAAAAATTTGGTAGTTATGTTATCAAACTTTATAATATTTGTTACCTAGAGTTATTGTCTGTATTAAAATTTGTAGATAGCTCTTCATTTGATTCAGTTGCCATTGCCATTGAATGCAATGGTGCATAAGACATTGGAATAGCTTGAAAGGATTTAGCCAGATTCATGATGTAATCTTTATTCTCATACCCTTCCTTATATTTTTCTCTTTTGCAATTTTCTTTTGAATGAAATTTTGGATTTTCTGCTTCTGTAGGAAAATATTTAAGGCATTCGAGGCCATTTGATACATGTTCTAATGCAGATTGACATCTCTCTTCAACTGTACCATTGATGGGTGGAGGCTTAAATTTAAATTCTTCAAAATCTTGATCCTTAAATTGATGCTCTTTAGCTAAAAGTATTTATATTTTATAATTATTGTTAATATATACATTACATTACAACCATAAAGTACTAAATATTGTATAATTATTTGTTATAATATGTTATAATATATAATTATCTAACAAATAATTGTTTATACTACAAAACTTATTAATAAATAAATAAAGATTAACAAAATATTTTTCAAAAAAAAATATGACTTCAAAATTCTTAACTAAATAATTATTATATCCAAATACTTATATTACTTAAATGTTATATTTTATTCATGCGATGATAACTAATAAAATGTTGAAATCAAATATAAATAAAATTAAAATTTTAAATTATATTTTATATTGTTGTAAGTTATAATATTATTATAAGTCAATTATTAAAAAAACTGAACAAAAATAAAAAAATTTACTTTTAGTCAATGTCAAACATTTTATAGCAGCATTCATATCTTGCTCAAATTTTTCATCTTGTTTTTCACTTTCTAAATTACTGCAACAGTCACTTTGTGAATCATCCTCATCACTCTGGTTTAAAATATTTAGATTAGCTGGATCTGTATCAACAGGAATGTACAAATCAGCTAACATAAAGTGAGCTGATGTAACTATTTGTGGGTATTTCTCTTTGGGTAATAATTGAATACAATTTTTTAGTAACATACGAATTGTCCCTCGGTTCCGTGTATAATCTAATGAATATTTCATATTTCTAGCTACCCGATATAACAACATAGCAACAGGTACAGTAAAAGGATTTTGAGTTTTATCTTCTGACATATCACTGCAAAGTGAAGTCAAATCATAAAGTTTTACCACATCATCATCTTTACCTATATACAAATATAATAATTACAATATATTAGTTTTTTATATTTATTTATATATAATTATAAATCAAGTTATAATATTAAATTAAATTTAATCTTAGAAAGTATATTAGATTCAAATAATTTAATTATAAAGAATGTTTAATTTTATTACTTTTATTGAAGTAGATTTTATACTAAATTTACACTTTGTTGGAATATTAAAAAAAATTAGTGTTTCAAATACTGTTATGTATAAATCAAATATTTTTATTTATCTAAATATCATTCTCAAATTATTATTTAAAATAAAGTTATATATTAATATTTATATAGAAATATGTAACTGTTTGAAATTTCATTAATAATGTTATGTTTTAATCATGATTATAAAAATGTACCTAAATATTTGGTTTAATATTAGAATATTATGTTCAACTAAAAAATAATAGCATCAGTTTCATTATAAATACTAATTATCCAATATTTTTTAGTTTAAAAATATTTTAATTAAAATAATATGAACTGACCTTTAAATAACCAGTATGTATGTCCAGCTTTCGTAGCATTATTCTTAAGAAAACTTAATATATTTTGAGCAATATCTCTTATAACTTTTGAACTAAATTTAGCATTATCTAAATTAGGAAGATCTTCAGTTTTTATTAATTCATATTTTTGTACTATTCCATCTAAATGATAACACATAACCACCTCTGGCACGTTACACATTAAATTATCTAACCAATAATCTATACCTGTTAAAACATTAATTGGTTTTGCAGCATCACGCAACCTTAGACTTATACATGGATGTGTTTGACCACCAAAAATAGGCATATCCGTACCAATTAACATTTGAATATTCTCAAATGTCCAAACAATATTTCTTGAAAAATTATGATTATAATTAGGATCTGGTAATTTTTCTTCTCTAGAAGGTTCAGGTAATGAAGGTTGAAGTGGCTTCACTGGTAGAGTAGGTTTTTCATTATTGAGTTTTTTGTCATCTGCAGGTACCAATGAATGATATAAGAATTTTGAAATTAAATTTTTTTGTTGAATCGCATTTCTACTATTTGCTTTAGAAAAAAATCTTTTTTCTTTATCACCTAAACTTTGAAAAACATGTTCATAAAAGAATTTTTTTAACCATTCCCAGTCATTTTCTGCTTGTTTCAAAAGATATTTATGAATGTCAAAATCATCAAGCAATAGAGTATTTTCTACTCTATGTACAATCATAGATATTAAATTATCACTGTAAGGTAACTTTAAAAGTTTTTTTATATTTTCTGCATCTGATATAACATCTACTTCTCCCACGCAATCAGGAAACATATGAGCCATACGAAAACTTGAGAATCCAGTGCTACGAGACCAAACATTTTGTAATCCATAACTTTCCACTGATGTACTTAGCCAATTACTAGGAGGAAGATTTAAATCAGTATTACATTGTAATTGAGCAAAAGTTGATGGAGTTAACACAGTAGAATATTTAACTATAGCAGTAGATTTAATTGTCTTTTTTAAGGAATCCGATAACTCTTGCATTGACTAAAATAAATATATATATTTATGAAATTATTTAAATTAAAGTTTTAACATATTGAAATACTATAATATAAAAATATATTATTACAGAAATTATTATTATTCAATTATTAAATTATTTAAATTAAAGTTCTAACATATTCAAATATTATCAAAGGAATTATTATTATCCAATTAATATTGCTATAAATTTTTATTTTAAATAACATACAGGCTTTTTAAACCTTTTGCAACAAAAATATAAATCAAAGCTATTTTTAACTAATCATATTAATAATATTTATATAATTTTATTAATCATTAATTATTTGATAGATAAAGAAAACTTTTTTATTTTAATAATGTATTTTATCTTAAATTATTTATTGATTTTATACAAATTTTGTAATAAACTTATTTACTTAAATTTTAATTAAAAATAATATTTTGGGAACAAAATCTAAATACTTTAATATAGACCATATTTCTAATTTCATATTTATATATCACTTATTTTATTTTTGTTTAATTTTATAAAAGTTTAGAAAATAGTCTTACAGAATTAGGAGAATCATCCATATTTTCAATCATGTTTTCTGTAAAAGAATTTACATATTCCTTATGTGAAAACACATCATTGAAATATGGTACATATAGTTTAACTAAATCAGTATGTTTATATAAATGAAATACTTAATAATTTAATAATAACTTGTGTATTATATACTTCTTTAATATTTTATAGACTAAATTTCTAGATTTAAATCTAAATTTAAAACTTTTATAAAAATATGTTTTTATACTAATTTTGTTTATGTTACTTTCTAATCAAACTACTTATAAAAAGTAATACACTCGAATAAAATACACGGTTAGCTCTCATAAATGTATATATGCACATTTATATTTATATATTTATGTTAAGCAATAAATATTTTGAAGCTGTGGTACTAGATCATACCACCAAAAATTGAGTGCACTAAATAGCGAAATTAATATGCCTATTCAAAGCATGCGCAATAAAGATTGAAATTCAAGGTTCAATATTATGATTGAAAGTAGTTGTCAAATCCATAAAATGTTTAAAGAAGCATCAATTTTAGAGTGAGACATCAGTATAATAGAATATAAAAAAATATTATTTCATTTATATACAGTAATAAATTTAAACTGGTTTACTTCTTAAGTTTTATTTTAACAAATATTTCATTTTTATGTATTCAGTAAATAAAATTAAAAAATCATGAATATCTGCACTAATTTTATTTATTTATTTGTATATTTTTTATTCAAACATTAGTATAATTAATTTTTTCATTATATAATAAATAGATCTTTAAACATTAATGTAACATATAATTAGAATATAGGCAACATATATTTATATATGTATGTGTACACGCACGTGATATGCAATTAAATATATCCATATATAAAAATATAAATATAGTATATCATTTATTAAAAAATGTTTTGTTTCTTAGACATTTTACAATATAAAATACTATGATTAAAATACAGTTCATCGTAAATAAAAATACAATGTAATTAATATAATCATAATTAATTATGATTATCTTGACCATATCTATATATGTCGTTTTACTTTCATATACGCACAGATTGTTCTGGGTTAAAAGATTATCACAATTCTTTGATGATACCTTTTGTACTCAGTAAATGTAATCCTGTAATAAAGTTTTAATAAAATGTAGGTAGTACGGATTGGATCCAATATGTATATTTAAACAATTATAGTTTCTAGTTGCCTGCTAGCCTGTATATTTTATCTTGACTTAATAAATCGGGCTAGTTAACTGACTATAGTATAAATTACATTACTTATTTTGATGCCTGTGATCATAGAATATCCCCGGCACTTCATTATAAATGACTGAATCTTCTAAAAAAATTATGCTATTCTACGACCACCAGCTTATTATATATAGTATATATCACATCAGTTATAGCTATATGTTTGACCAAAAAGATCCTATGAAACTGCTTCTATGATTTGCTTAAAAGAAATTGAATATTGATAGTTTCATTAAGAGTCGATGCCGTTAAAATTAGAAGAATATTTTATACGCATCAAATAGTCTACGTCTTCTTATCTAATTCTGCTTAGATATTCACTACTATAATGGATCACGTAATTTCTCGTTTTAAAGTTATTTATTTATTTTTTGCTTATCTAGTATAGTTAATTTATACGTAGATGATTCAACACATCATCCCAGCGATTTTATATAACACATAACATTGTTATTATTGTCCATTTTACATCGATGAATAAAACTAAATACTTATAAAACGCCGATTGTTTTTTTGTTGCTACGATATTTTCTCAATCCTACTAGTTGAAAGATAGATTATCCATATATTTATAACTTTCATTCATATAACTATGGTGTATAAAAAAAAATAACTTATCTATCAGCATCTTAGATCTGCTCAAGAAAATATTCATTTTAACAGTTAATTTATTACGACTAGATGCTTGGAAGATTTTGATAACTATTAAGCAATTACCCAAAACAAATTTAGTAATTTTAATTTTTTACAGTCCCGTAATCGATTTTTTTTACTTCTTAGAACAATGTGATGACATTCACTAGGCATTTTGTAGAACTCCATATAATCAAAAGGCAATAACTATTTACCAAATTAAATGAAATAACGACTCGAAGTATATGTATAAAATATTAATTAAGGGGTTTATCGTTAAAAAGGCGGAAACATACTTTTCTTGTTACTTAGTAACTATATATAATAGTTGTAATTACAAGAAATGTATTAAATTCCCGAGGTCACTTTTTTTCTCATACAAAATAGAAAAAAGTTGTACATATTCTTTTGTTCAGGAATTAAGTTGAATGTGAACTCTCTCTAAGAAGTTGAGGGGGAAAGGTAGATCGTGGAAGGGAAGCGGTAACAGCAGGTATCAGAAAAAAGTTTACGAAAGATGTATTTAACAAAAAAGGCTTTTATTAGAGGTAATTTGCACAATATAATATTGAATTTTAGTTGTAATTTATGTTTACTTGAAAGTTTATTATGTTATTTTGATACTTGACGGGAAAATTGTAGTTTGATGTATATAGTAAATGAATAAATAACATTCCTTTAACTTTGGCGTTGATGCGACCGAGAAATGTAAGTTGAACTTCACTTCGTGAGCCTGTTTGTTTGTCACCCAGGTAGATGCAGTGAATTCGGTAAATATTACATTTCTGTCAAGTGCACAGTTGATCGTGGCATTACAAAAGTATAATTCTATTAGTGACATTATTGTTCGAAAACCCAATAGAATCTCGAAAGTCACTAAATAATACTGTTTCGCTTGACATTTGTTTTTGAATATTTCTTATGTTTTCTGATTGTCAGATGTTCCTTAAGAGCCGAGGAATATACTTATAATATATCACGTATATTTTTTCATTAACAGTAATTTGAAACAGTCGAATTTTCACAGATTGCACTTGAAAGATTAACGTTAGACAATATCACCATCACGTGCATTGCAAGATGCATGTAGTAAAATTAATGGACAAAATCTTCTAAAAACCCACATGTAGTTGCCAAACCTCGTACGATTTATTTTTACACCGAATAGATGCATATTTAAAAAAGTGTAAACTTCAAGCCAAGCTACGCGTCGAAGCGTGGGTACAACATCGCAAGCACCGACCCGGAGGTCCGATGCGTGGCTAGACACCACTTTGACGCCTCCACCGCCTAAAAGGGCGTTAACACTATCCATCAAACGGCACCGATAACAGCTGAATGATTAGCTGTCAACCCATTACCAAAAATTCCCACTTTTATAAATGAACAAGAAATCCGCTTTTCACGAGAAGCGAGGTGAAGACTTTAAATATCGCGTCTACGACGCGATGCATCAGAATCAGAATCTTAGGAATCTCAGAATCTTGTTAGGAATCTATCAATTTGCAATCTCTCAATACAAAGTTGTGTATAGTGATGAATAGTTTCTTAACGACCAATGTAGGTAATAAAATAACAAGGTTAGATGACATACACTGAGAGGGAAGCTAGTACTCTGGATAGTGCTACTCGCTAAACGCAATCGAAACAGAAAAAGGCAGCCACCAACATTAAATCATCCTGCACGCAGGGATCCGTGAGCAAGCACTGGCAGTGTAATTAAAGGAGCCGCTACTGATCTGCAATTGATCTATTGCCCGCGACATAAACCTGTACCTGTGTTCGGGCGCGAACCCGAGTGTGAATTCTTCCCACGAATATGTGAGGGAGAAGCAGATAGTGAAAGGGTTGAGATAGTAGGGTAAAAGAATCGTAGACACAATCAGCGTATTTAATGCCGGTAAACAATTAGTTTTATTGAACACATAATAACTTGAAGAAGTCGCACTTGTTTATACAGTCAAATACACTATTGTCTTTATAATAATTGTTGTATGCCGCACTTACACGATACGCGAAGCGTGGATTGTTTATAAATGGAATCTACGTTCTTTAGTTATGCTTGTATGCAATCGATTTCCCACCCTACCGCACTGGTCACGCGTGAATTTAATGCCGCGGAGTTGGCTTATAGTTTAACAAGATAATCGATGTCCGAAAATGATATCCCGTAATACATTTGAATTACGCATAGACGTGGTCGCGGTGTGGTCTTATAGGTTGCTCGGCTTACTGGCCGAGGAGGTCTCGATCGGCAACAAATTGCCAAAGGAGATTACGTATCTTCGTTACTTCAAAAGGTGTACAATCCGAATTGAGTAAGACGAGGGGAGACGTAACGGTTGCTACTTGCCTCTTTGGTGCGCTGTTCCAGTTCCGTCCACAATGGGAATGGTTCAGTAGCCGGCTTCTTAGCGTAGCGAGCTCAGCGTTGGGTAGAAGCTTCTTGTGTACAGAGGCCGACCGCTGGGCTGGAGAAGACTCCTGCTGTAAGACCACGGTACTGCACTGGAGACCTTGAGAGAATTCTGCCCTCAGGGTGCTTGCGACTTTATTTTATAGCCGCTGGGCTAGCTAGGCCGCCGAGGGTGTACAATTATCGGGTGGTGGGAGGTCAACTAACATTCCTACGTTAATGAGATAGATGAGCATAGAATGTCACCTCCTTGAGGAAGGGGTAGGGGGCAAGACCAAGACGGTAGAGAGGGGGCTGTGCTGCAAATACGCATGCGCCTGCACCAAGACGTAGCGCGCTGCAGCTCATAAGCTTGCTTTGCTTGGCTGGTGAAGCTGGGATTGCAAAATATGTCTGGCTCGCACGAAAGACACATGATGGCACCGTGGAGGTACCGAAGGGGGTGCGTATCGTTATAAATTCAGACGCAAACAATAAATGTGCATTGCAGAAGTTAAATTGGCTTAAAATATGGCAATCACGAAATATGAGATATTCAAACATAATAATCACAAATAATATTCATAATATAATAAACAGATATTGTAGCAGAAATAACATTAACAAGAAAAATGATATTATATTATGACGACACGAGATTCTGTCGGAATCCCGAACAACCTGATTTGAAACTCCAATCCAGTGGGCAGAGACATCGACTCGCAAGTGAACCCTGTTGATCTAAAACTAATACAAGTTCACACTTCCTGATATTCAATTTACGTCTGCGTTCAAGATTTAGTCAACAAATCTCTCACGACTGTGCCTAAAATCGCAACCTTCCCTATCAAACCACGCAGCTCGCCGAATAAATGAATTATTGTGTAGCTTATTTACATTTCCTTCCATTTCTTAGAATATTCACGCTATTCTAGTGTAAAATATAAATATAAAAGTTAGTTACAAAGGTTTTTCGGCGGCTAGTTCGAATATAAAAATTAGACCGGTAAACTTAGTTATTGTTCCCTGTTATTATCATAAGTTATTTTCGAGCCAGCAGTCGTATTAAAATCTGTGTTATCTTGAGACTCGTGATATTATAACAGTTCGAGATTATTCAGATCAATCACCCTAAATTGTAGACCCGGTTCAAATCAGGTATACAGGCTACTAACCTACGAACCCACTTACTAAACAATTTTTATAAATTGATACCCGACATATAAATAAGTGGACATTAATACTAGATGGAGCTGATCAAGGATTACGCCCATATTACTATATGTTTCAATCAATATCTTACTCAGCTTACAACTGAGTAGAGAGACAGACACAGCCTTTTCATTCATATTTTCTAATATGATAGATCAACTTCCATAGCGCACCATTTATATATCAGTACAACAATCAATATTTTAACACAATTTTAAATAAAACACAATCAATATTCAGTCATATTCTTTAATTATTCAACATCTATTTATATATTTATTATTTAATAAATCTAATTTTTTGTCTCCAACAACAAGATTTGATAACACTTAATACTTAATTGATTAGCACTTGATAACACTTAATAACACCCATTCCTATCACCTCTCCTGATTACATCTGGGAGAGAAAACACACACGGGAAACAATATTCTGAATATTGCTGTTGTGTGGACTACAACGACATACAACTGATAAATACTTAACACCTTAACTACTTAAGTATCGTGATATTTAATTGATGTCTGAATATTGCTCCCGTGCTGAAATAAGCAACATTTAATCATAGGAAGAGACAACGAAACCCCACCAACTTGCTACCCTGTAGTCCTGAACTACACTCTGACCGACCCTCTTCCGAAACGCATCATTAAAGATTTCCCGTTCATGCCTCTAGCTCTTTGGCGATGCTTCTTATTTAATGACGTATTGAAGTTATGAAGGGATTGAGCTAGTGAGAAGAATGATCGATTGTCTTACTGTTAAAATTCTGCTCTGATAGTAACTGCTATGCAATAAACGAAGTATAAGTATAAACTTGCTTGACTTTCCGTGAGACTAGCGTGACTAAGTCACGGGGTTGAAGGTGCGCAAAAGACAGTTTTGGAATTTTTATAACGATGTTGAAATTACTCTGTTTTGGGATAAGATAAATAAAAAAATAGGAACGCTCAAAAATCTGGTCTTAGGCGGAGTTCTACAATTTATTTTTGGTCAACATCTAACAATCATAAACATGTTAAAAGTTCTTTCTAATTTTCAAAAAATAAAGCACTAGTGTGAGAGGTTCATAGCTTGTACGGAATCTCGAACAACTTTGATCATTTAATTTTAAATAATGAAAGACAATGTTCATTATTCTTAATATTTTCTTAATATTCTTAATACTAATTTTCTTAACAATAATATTCATCATTTAAGATCACTTTATTTTTACTAAAATAAGAATATATTAATACTTAATTTAAAGTAAATTATTGTTATAAGTAAAAAGCTTTTGCCAATACGAATGTGTTCGAGATTCTGTACAACATACGAACCTCTCCTACTGATATTTCTTTATTTAGAAAATTTGTTAGAAATCTTTATCATGTTTATGATTGCCAGATGTTCTCCTAGAACCTTCGCCTCATACGATAATGCCGAAGTGTCGTATTACAGTCACTTTCGAGTGTCTGTATTTTTGTCGCGAGGCTTATTACAAACAAAAGTGAAATCAATCTTGCTATAAAGATTCTAATATCATCGAGTGCGCAGACTACCTTACCTGGTTTACTCGCGTCTTTTCACAAATTATCGTGCAAGATTTATACTGTATTTATTATATACCAGTAACTATTAGTGCAACCTTTTAACAGTAAAATAATCACTCGTTCTTCTTATTAGACCCGTCCCAGGGCGTCTTCCTCTTCAATTCCTTTTACTAATTATAAGAAAATAGTGCCCTTCACTCTCGAGAATCTAGCCATCGACAATACCTTCGAGAGGTAGAGTGAAATCAGTAAAATCAGACTACACGAGCAGTAGAGTGAGTTTTGTAGACAACTTCAACATTCACAAAGTTTCTTCCTAGTTAGTTCCAAGGGTCTTCCACTAAGATCTGAGTGATATCAAGTTAGCCAGCGTGACGTCCGACTTACAGTTAACTACCGGTGCAACTTCATTAAATTTATTTCGAAAGGTCTTCCACTAATCTACTCTACATAAATATAACTAAAATTTCATATAATATTCAGAATATTATTTTCAATAAACACTCTCACAGTTATGTGTATATTTCGTAGATTTTTTTGACACCCGCCACTATAACTCCCCTTTTACTATCTGCCTAACATATTCTTAACATTTTGGAAAAGTTTACACATCGGGTTAAATTCCCGAACAGAAAGATTCATACTATTAATTAATTAATACTAACTTCAAGGATACTAACATGACCAAATCTTGCAAGGAAGCGAGGTGATGTGCATAAATTAGGCTATATAACCCATACCAGACAGAACTCTCAAAATCTTCAGTAGTCTTCCGCTAAAATAATACAAGACACTAACTATTATTATAAAGAGTTTCTTAAGAATTAGTCATCGGCTCCACTCTATAGAAGCTTCAACCCGATTCAATAGAAAATACTACATTATTTTCTGGAATCGCCACAAACTAAGTCACACGCGTTAGATTTTAAATTTATAATTGAACGTCGTATCTGCTTGAAAAAACAAGCTGAACGCAATCCATCACAGCTACTCGGTCAACTTACGAGTGATCGCCGCGCCCTTCTGCAACCTGTATTAGAGCTTTAACGGCAAGTTACCGAACAATATAGAAGCGACTGAAGCTAAGATAACATCGGCATTCAATATACGATTGAGCATATTCCTTTTATAGTCTGCATCAGCCCATACCCGGCAAGTAGCAACAAAGACAAGGGCGAGGATATACCGACTAAACAGCCATCGTATCTACAAAGCAATTAGCATATATAGAGCTTATCTGACCTGGAACAATAAATATTTAAAAAACAGCATACTAAAACGGTATTTTGTGACATGAAGCCAATTACAAGGCTCGTGAATAATTAGAAATCGTGGCTTCAACAATTATAAATATCATTCCAAGCAATATGGCGTTGAATTTATGCCTGAATATCTAAATATTTTTCAATTTATTATCAATAACGGTATCTCACAGTATTACACAATATATTGTATACTCAATATTTAATATCCCCGCTATCCCCCGTTTCACTATCTACCCCCCCCCCCCACCCACAAAATGAATACATTGACTTCTATTTCATCATATTTTATTTTATAATTTTTATTTATAGTGTCAAGGTATTCTCTACTTAGCTCTCGTGGGCTTAGCGTTACCTGAATTGACAGCCTACTGATAGGGATTTCACCTGCTTGACTGTATGCACGTCCTGAAGTTAAAGAGTGTGGGTATAATAGACTGATGTTGGTGGTAGGATTGATTAAATCGTTAAACACGTTTGTAATTATTTAATAATAAATGTTCTATTGTTGGTGTACAGTGGATGGTATACTTATTGTGCGTTGTGGTGTGTGTACTTGTGTAGAAGTCGCGGATGATCCGCGAGTTGTGATCAATAATGAGCTTGACTCGTGAACGGAGAATCAATGGTATTCGAAAATCCGCCGTGCGGCGTAGCCCCTTTCAGACTGAGTTAGAATTACAAACCTCATTGTAATAAAGATTCAGTTGCACGATGACCCTACGTTGTTTCTCTTTTACATACTGCGTAAGTAGTCTCAAGAAGGTCCACGATCTTACCCATCGCGAGCGGACTGCAGTAGTTCATTGATCAAGCGCGGATGCGCGGAAGAGGGTAGCTTTCCTCTTCGAATGTTGCTGACAAGGCCTCAGCAGTTCCCGATTACCTACGCTCGGCTGAATGGTACTTTACTTCAGCTGGAAGGAGTACGATTCTTTCAACTGATTTACGGTGTTGCTTATACCAATCTTCGTTGCCTTGTTCCGGCGTATGCCGGGATACGTATTTGAATATTGATCTATACTCAAAGACAATTAAACTATACTGATTCAACGGCATGGCGATTTTTCGTCGCCCCGTCGAAACTAATTCACTTAATTTTTCCCATTGGTCCCGCGATTGGAAATTTGTTACACTAATTGTTATTGGTACACTAAGCTCTTTGTCCTTGTTATTTTATATACCGATAGGTGGGCCTTTTTCCCACCCGCGGTCACACCGCGTCTGAATCCGCCGCACAGGTGAGTGGGAAAGCCGTGAAGTCATCTTGTTTTGTCTAACCCGGGGCATGAGGCGACAATTGTACTTACTCGTGTACTTTGCTTCTCGACCTTTTTAGCAATAACCGTTTTATCTTTGAATCTACATGTTCTTTTGATCTCTGTTTTTATACCGCACTTTTATATATTTATATATTTATATATTTTATGTATTTATATATTCGTAAACACCGATGGTCAAATTACACGGCGACGGCGCGACGGTTCGTTTATTATACAGATTTCTGAACATATAGGAATATTTAAATATTTATAATTTTTTAAATCTCATGAATAATATATAAATATTTATAAAAATTATAAAAATAAAAAATTAAGTATTACATACATTATAAAATAATACTTATTCAGAAATCAGTATAATAAATCAACCGTCACGCCGTCGCCATGTAATTTGACCGTTTTCCAAAGTAGTAGTTATCACACAATTAACTGCCGGCTTCTTATTCGGCACCCTGTATACATTCGCAGTCTACGGCAAGTATGACTATAGTATTTACTTATGCTAAAATTCTGTATTTTACAGGTGCAGTAAATATTTTGTCCTTAACAAACCCTATCTCACAACTAGCAAATTAAAATATTTTGACTTTAACAGTCAAAACATTATTTTCCAAGCAACACCATCAATTTACATCTGACTATGAAGATTGTATGGAAGCATTGAGCTCTTAAAAAACGACAGTAACATATTATCTGTGAATCATAATTTTATTCATTATTATAAACAAGGCAATATTCAGATATATATTTTCTATCAACATTTTAAATTAAGGCAATTTACAGTTATATTCTAAACATCACTACCTCAATTTTTTACCATCCCCCTGTTACCACCACCCTTTCACTACCTGCTTCTCCCCCTGTCAAACGTTAATTCGAGAACAAATGCTATGAAAGAATATACTTTGTATAAAGTTAATACGAATGTAATGTAATTAATACGAATACGATAGTAGAAAAATTTACTATATTTATATATGAATAAAATATTTTTTCTTTATTTTTAAATATAGATTTAATTATATTTATATTGTTTATTAAATAAAAATCAATAGTTCAAAAATTAAATAGTTTTATTTAAGAAACTTTAACAAGATTAGCTATAAATTGCATTTATACACAATAGTACATAAAAATATAAATAAAATAGAAAGTTTTAAAAAAATAATATTTTGTCTACATACAAATTTCAAGTACTTTTTAATATTGACTTTTAACGAATAATGTATAGTTTTAAAAAATCTATAACTTGTAAATATATTATAATTATTTTATAATTCATATTCAATGGAATTTGATTTGTTATTATTATATTGATTATTTTCTCCATCTTGTAAAGAAATCACATACATAACGAATTATCATCATGCTCATAATCTAAAAAATGGAATTCGCAAGTCTAGTGTGGTGCGATACTGAAGTTGTGGAAAGAGGCAAACCGCGTAGAATTTAAAGATAAATTGAATATAAAAATCAATATATAGTTTACGAAAATACGGTATATTTCTTTTCTATCATCCTATTATCTATTCATTATATCAGTAAATAAATATATGTATGATAATTAAAAACAGTGGAAAGAAAAGTAATCGAGAATGAATATATTAGTCAAAATGCCTTATATTATATATCCATATAAATGACTAGCGGATGTAATCAAGGATACAATACTTATATGGTTACGTATAAATGCTAATAAAAATAATTTAATAATTTGATAACGTAACACATAAAAAATTTCTTTTTATTTAAATTTGTTTTTTATATTTTTCATCTAATAAAGTTTTTAAACATATTTATGTTTATATATAATTTACATAATTTGTACTTATACGTAATTGCTAATTAACCATTAAAAACCCCAATAAAAAATATTTACTCACCAAAATAACATCATGCATGCTTTATTAATAGTAACATTTATTTCCCCCAGCTTTTTTCTTATAGCTACTCTTGTATATTTTCTTATCATTGTCATTCTATATACAAGTTACCAATTGATTTTGAATAAAATTAAATAAATTGAACTTTATACATTGTTTACAGTAATAATACTTAGTAATTTTACTATGGACATTATAAAATTAATGGAATCAAAAAAAGAACAAAATAAAGATATTTTTCGTATAAAAATAAATCATCAAATAGTATAATAAAAAATTATTGTCGTTGAATAAAACTCACTTACGACTAAATGGAGCTCTTTCGAAGTAATAGGCATTTTATTTTTGTTAAAAAGAATTATAGTCTTTGGTGGGATAAGCAAACAGGGAAATTTTCTGCTGAATCAGGTAAAGTGGCATAAAATACAGTCAACTACATGATTTTGCTTTAATAATGTACTGTACATTTTATTATAGTATTAAATAAACATGAATAATTATATAATGTAGTTAATGTAAATAATTATATTTTTTAAAACATAAGTTATTTACAAAATTTCCATAAACAATCATAGCAACTACACTTTTATTTATATCTAGTAATCTGTAACAAATAAAAGTGATTAAAATTAAATTTATATAAATTTAATAAATATTAAAATGGTCAATAATAACTAAATATTGTGTTACAATCATCGATATTTTATTTTACTTTAAAATTATTTAAAATAGTATTCAAAATTCTATTTCAAAATCAATAGATATTTATAGATAAGATATAAGATAAGATATATATATATATATATATATATATTCTGATTTCTTTGAGAAATGTTGAAATAAAATTTAAAAATAAAAATTTACTTATAAATGTTGATTTTAAAATTTAGACTCAACTATAAATTTTATTCTTTTGCTCATTTATTCTTTTGAATTATAATATAAAACATTAAATTTAATCGAAGTATTTATATTTGTGATATTTTATATTTTAGATTTTTCTGTTTATTAGAAATTTATAATTATTTTATATATGTTAAAATATTGTAACACATTAAAATAGTAACACAAAAAAATATAAAAGTATCTGTAAATTATCAAATTAAATTATTTTATAAACAAAGTATTTTACAAATTTTAGCCATAAATTAGTATTTCCTATCTTTCATTAAGAAATTTTAATAAACTTGATATATTATACTAATAAAAAAATATTTAATAATTAGCAAAAATTTAATGTTGTTTATATAACTCATTTTATTAACTAATTAATTTAAATGAATTATAATATGACCATTCAAAATAATCAATTAATTTCAATTTCAAATATATATGAAAATAGATTATAAATATTTGAATTTGAAATAATTTCATTAAATTTGTAAATTTTAATTTTGTCATAAAAATACATTTTGAATTGCTTAGGTAATATTCTAATATTGTTTAAATGGCTGTTCTAATATTGTTTAAAAACAAATAGTTTAAATAATGTATTAAATGTAAAATTATATAAAAAATAAGTTTTAAAGCTACAAATAAATAATTAGAAATATTTTGAAAAATAAATTAATTATTAATTCATGCAATAACAATTGTTATTGATTTAAATAACTGATTGAAACAATTCTTATTGAAAGTGATACATAATTTTAATACTGTTTACTTAAAATATTTTAAATTCTTTTGATTTAATCAAATATTATATTTAACAACGATATTTAAAAACAGTATAGTTAACAAAAGAAAGTATATGTTAATATTGGTATTACATTCGTATCAATTACAATTGCATCAATAAATATTTGTCTATTCTAATTTTATTATTATTTAATTCATATACGTATATATGTTATATTGATGATTATATTGAGTATTTTTATTAAATGACACAATTAGTATTTTCATGTTCTTAAACAATAAGCCCCAAAGAATTTCGATTTCAGAATATTTTTCTATGTCAAAGCTGAGCCTAAAAGATATTATCACCTGCAATCGCAAATTTTAGTTGACTGGGTTACTTTTGGTTAAAATATTTAAATTATTTTTTCTATAGTTGAAACTTACAACTTTTTGATTTTGATAATGCACTTTAATTAATTCTATAGAATAAAATTTATCCCAAATTGATTAAAAGACAGCATTATCTCATATAAAACAGCTACGTTACCTCAAGACAGTATTGGTTGAACTCATTTGTAATACATTATCAAAATTCCAGTTTATTGTTTAAATAACATGTGCCAATGTATAATTCCATATATATTTATATGTAAAGAAACTAATATATATTGCAAGAAATAAATGCAAGCATTTATTTTTATTTTTCTTGACTCATAATTGCAAAACATTTTAATTAAAACATCTTTAATCAAAGTAAAAAATAATTATGTTGATATTTAAATAAGAAATTTTTAAAAAATATATATTAAAAAAAAACAATCCAACCAATTTGTTAACGTCGAAACTACTTGATTTTTTACACTTATTCTTTTGTTGATGCATCTAATATGACTCAATTTTTTATTTTTTATATTTAACAAATAGTTAGAACACATAAATATATTATTTGTACTTTTTCTCTCTTATGTAATTTGCCTGTTCTTTTAGAACCAATCCAGGGCACCTGTCTAGATGTATATATCCAGATGTATAGATTAGAAAAAATAAGTAAATGAATATATTTTTATTATCATTGTCAATTTTGAATTAAATATGCTTTTAAATTAAGATAAATTTCTATGTTTCATTTGTAAAATTTTATAATTTATATTTTATTATTGATTATAAAACATTTTATATATTTAAATTAAAAATAAAACTGGAATCGAAAGTAAAAAGAAATTGAAAAATATTTTATAAAACATTTATTTTTACATCTTACCAAACATATATATATTTTTTTCAAAATTGTAAGTATATATAAAATATATAAAAAATATTGTATAGAAATTTCCAAACGATATGGAATAAGATTGTAGAGTTATAATTCCCATACTAAAAAGAACGTAGCACAGCATCTTTTGTACAGAGATAGTATTAAAACTTTTAGCAGGTAATAATAAACAAATATTTATATGTATTGTATACTACTACATATATTACATCAAATTAATTGTGTTATTTAAAATTTAAAGAAATTTATACTTGTTCGAGATTCCGTTAGTTTCTCGACCGTCGCTACTATCTCTGTTAGTAAATTCTTTTCAAAAACATACAATACATTTATGACTGTCAGATATATCCAAACAGTCTACGAATATAATCAGAAAGTACATCGAATATTACTTCTCTATTTACGGTCGTGTTTATTCGGACTGAGCCTCAACAGATTTAGATAATAGTCAATAGGACCATCAGGTGTTTTGTGATACCAGCCTAGTAAAAACAGATTTAAACAATAGTCAATAGGACCATCAGGTGTTTTGTGATACCAGCATAGTAAAAACAACGGACAAGAACTTCTAGGCATAGCGGCATAATTGCCATACTTCGCGATAATTTTCTTAACGAACCGACACAAATTGGAATTCATGAAAAACCAGCCAGGCTTCGGACGTCGGGACAATCGCGCAGGCCGCGATCCGACGTCCCGAAGACTGCCATCACGGCAGTTCATCCTTCTCCTGTAAAAGGGCGTTGACACTTTTAGTTAGAGCTCCAATGACAACAAAAAATTAGTTACAAACAATCAACAAATTTTCCCTCTCTCAATCTAAGATGACCAACCCTACTCAAGGAGTGGGGTGAAGACCTTAAAACTAAACAGTAATCGCGCTGCGCTTCAGAATTCTCCAAGAGATTACGCTTTCTAAAAGTCTCCAATTTTATATTACATTAGTCTTACAAACAACCAAGAGATTCTTAAATAGCAGTGTTCGACTTCATTACGTTGAAGCTTCACCTGACGCTGTTACAAGGTCGCCATACGTTACATAACGAACGCTTGGGTTCCCAGAATTCGACATACGAGTTCAACACAACAGAAGCCCACCGGCTGGAGCTACTCCTTTCCCTGGGTCAATTGATAAACACCGCATACGTTGCCAGCGTGAACCAGCAAACCGAGAAAGGCAAGAGCATAGAAACGCAGACCAAAGGCAAGTAACGTTACCTACACATAAATTACTGGACGAAAGGGCTGCCACAGTGTTTAACATATAATTGAACAGTGTGTGGCACTTCAGAGTTATATTTGCAAATAAGGAATTAAACAAACTGTAAGACTAATAGGCCTTGTAAAACTCCTTAATTTCAGTCAAAGCAAGTAAAGGCCAATAAAACCATTATTAACTGTAAAACTAATTGGGCTTGTAAAACTTCTTAACTACAGTCAAAGCAGATAAAGCCAACAAAAAAGATTGATAATTAACTTCAATAATTATAGCAGTAAACAATTAATAGAACCAATCCAAGCTTAGCGGTATTCAATTTACGGCTAGAATATTGCGACTGCAAGGAACATACAATGCAAGACAAAGACCACATTGTATTTCTTTACCAAATTTTCTATCATATTTCAATAAACACCATTTTACAGTGTTATATTTGACCTCGGCGAGTTCATTTCTTTCTATCCTGCTATCTCTCCCCTTTCACTAACGTCTCACGTTCCCACACCAGCTTCGGGAGAGCTCAGCACCGGGTTAGTTCCAGAACAATGCATATTAGGCCTAAATTATATACTAATTTAGATACCGAAAAATTCTATAATTGATTGAAAGTAATTAAACGGTTGCATTTTAGTTACATTTAAATTTTTTATTTTGTGAATGTTCATAACAATAACAGTTACAAGTTTACCACTGATTTTTATAACAGTATTTTCTACTATTATTAAAAATTAGTGAATAGTTTCGTAGAATTCGTAGAAAATTGTATACAATTTTTGAACCAGTCTATCAAAGCATTTTCTTCCTGACTTTAGTACGTGTTTATACCCATCATTATTTTAATCTTTATAATATAGAAATGAACGTTCTGTACTAATTGTAATATTAAATTTGTAATTATTATTTAAAATTAATTGATATATTAAAATAAAATGCTATTTATTGACAACTTTCTTTTAATAGCTTTTTGCACTATAATTCACCTAACTATAAATGTTTAAATCTATTAGATTCCAACATACTCATAATTTTAATAAAATGAGATATAAAAACGAAATTAAATATAAATTAATAAAAAATTTGTATATAATTTATCAGTGAGTAACGTCAAAATTATTTTCCTATGTTAAGAACATCCAAATAGAAATATTACGCTGAAAATAATTTTCTTGTAATATAAAAATATTCTATCACCAAGCATAGATTTTAGAACGCTCATGCATGTAAATTATATTCTAATATTTTGTTATGTAAAATATTTTTTAAATAAAAATTGATTTTTAGAAATTTCAAATTTTTTTATATTTTAACATTCAAACTTCTGAGTTACTTAATTCAATAGATTGACTAATTACAGATTGGGAATGGGCAAACGCGAATGATTTAGAGTGCCTCGGTTTATTCTATGGAATTGTTGGCAAAATCAACCAGGTCAATGTCTTGGAAACTCGTTTGATACTTATTAAAGAAATAACATCAGTTGGAGAATTGCAAGGTGGTCATATAGTTTATAAAATAAAATCTGTTACATTTTTACATCTTGGTTCCGAAAACGTTGACATAGATTTGTTTCCTTGTTTAAAACATCAAAATGGAAATAAGAAGAAACAACTATTTGATATACAAAAAACTAGCTTTGCTAAAACATGGGGTTCCATAAAAAATGCAACAAATAGTATTAAACATACAACTCAACAAGCAGCTGCACTCGCTACATTTCAAGTTAAATCCACTGTTATGAAAAAAACGGACATCAAGGATAAAGAGAAGTTTGAAAGACGTATTTTAGAAGAGTTAAATAAAATTTTTACAGAAACAGATTCTTTTTTTTTCTGTGAAACGAAAGATATTACAAATAGTTTGCAGAGGCTTTGTGAAAAAAAAAAACAAAAAGATGGAAAGAACCGAAATTTACCCATGTGGCAAACAGTTGATGATAGATTTTTTTGGAATAAATTTATGTTACAAGATATTATTAATTTAAATGTAAACTATTGTAAAATTTATATTATATTGTCAATTTTTATTTTATTATTTATTTATTATTTCTTTATTGTAGACAGAAAAAGCAGATTGTTGGATATTGCCGATAATACAAGGTTATATTCAAATTGAAAAATGTCAAGTAGAAGTAGGATATGATCGTCAGCCATTATATGAGATATTTAATTTAGCGATCATATCAAGACGAAGTAAATATCGCGCAGGAACTAGGTAATATTATATAAATATTGCCTTCAAATATTTAAAAATGTTACATATTATATTTAAAATATATATCGAAATATAATTTCAGATATAAAAGGCGAGGTGTTGATGAAAATGGGAAATGTGCTAATTATGTCGAAACAGAACAATTAGTTTGGTATAATGATCATCAAGTATCTTTTGTTCAAGTTCGTGGAAGTGTACCCATTTATTGGTCTCAACCCGGTTATAAATATAAACCCCCACCTAGAATTGACAGAGGTATATCTTGTTTATTTTCAAAAACTAACATTTAAAACTTTTTGATTGAAGAAATTTTAAAAAACGAAGTCAAATTTGATTTTAAAAATTTTCTATTATGAAAAAATATGATTTATTTTCAATTTCTATCTAATTAAAATTTTAATTACTATTATGTAATTGCATTAATTAGTATTTTATTAAATAGATAAATCTGAAACAAACATAGCATTTGAAAAACATTTTACTGAAGAATTAAATTGTTATGGTCCTATATGTATTGTCAATCTTATAGAACAAAGTGGAAAAGAAAGTATTATTTGGAAAGCTTATAGTAACCATGTTTTAAACTATAATCATGTAGAAATTACTTATACTACATTTGATTTTCATGAATATTGGTAAGTTTTTCAGTAAAAAATTTATAATTTTAATTTTTCATATAAAATATGATAAATATATGGATCAGTTAAAAAATATCTATATTTAACAATTTTTTCGTTAATAATATATCAAAATATTTTAATCATTTTAATAAATCGTTTTAATTAGACTTTTTAATAAATTAACGAATTTTTAATTAATATATAGTCGTGGAATGCATTTTGAGAACGTCTCACTACTCGTTTCATCATTAGCGATTGTTCTATCAGAGATGGGGTATTGTTGGCATGACAAGCAGGGTACAATTTGTATACAAAAAGGAGTATTTCGTGTAAACTGTATTGATTGTCTAGATAGAACAAATGTTGTGCAAACAGCTCTTGGAAAAGCTATGATTGAAATACAATTTTCTAAACTAGGGCTTATACCACCTGATGGATGTCTACCAACGAATATACGCCAGACCTTTCAGTTATTATGGGCAAATAATGGTGACATAATTAGCAAACAGTATGCAGGGACTAATGCTTTAAAAGTTAATATTTTTCTTATTTAAATAGAATATCCAACTTTTTTAAAAATTACTTTATTAAATCATTATAACTTAAATATTTTTATTAAATAAAATTTCTTACATTAAGAAGTTATTTCTATTTTATAAAATTTTTAATAAAAAAATTTGATTTTTTATGAACATTTATTTGTTATCGACGTTTTATTGTATATTATAACAAATTTTATTTATTTATAATTATAACAAATTTTGAAACAAAGTTTTTAATTCTGAATTAAATATTTCTTAAACTGTATTTATGAAACTGATACACGTTAAATTATAATTGCTTAATTTTTTATATTTAAATGTAATAAATATTTTAATACATAATTTTTAATGTCGTTTTCGTAAAAAAATACTTAAATATCATAATATATAAGATTTTAATAATTATTATTTTTTAATCAAAAGTAATTTATATTATAATATATAATATTTATATAATTTTAACATTTTTTATTAAAATTTTTATTTAATTTTAATAGGGAGACTATACAAGAACAGGAGAAAGAAAATTTACAGGATTAATGAAAGATGGAATGAATTCTGCTAATAGGTAAAATAATTATTAATTATTGCATGGCAATGCATCAAATACTGATGTACAACTACATTCACCATACAAAAGTATTTTTTAAACAGAATTGTCACTTTCTTAATATGTATAAAGATATAAATATATAATGAAAATTATAATTTTTCTTCCTTCAATTAATGAAAATAATTTTTTATAATTTTTCTTTTAAAACTAAAGCAAAAATAAATGGTATCTAAAAATAAGTTTTTTTGTAATTATATTGTTATGATATCTAATACACTTTGAAGAACTCAGCAACGATTTGTTATACTTTTTAAACGTTATGAATAATACCCGTTTATAACTTATTTCTATAAATTACCAAAGTGACAGTTCCATCTTATGACATGTCCGAAAATTCTTTATGTCAATCTTGTATTTGATTTATTTTTTAGTTTATGAAATTTGATTGCAACTTCATACATTTTCTTTAAGTTGTTTTATGAGAATGAAATAATAAATCTAAATAACTATTTCTATTAAAAAATAATTGATGTTTTGCATTAATATTTGTGAAATTGTAGACATTATTTAATTTTATTAAAGTGGTATGTAGAATATACAAATATATTGGACACTCACATTTATTTTTTATATATTAATTTAGATTGTATTAATTACATTTTGTTTAGAATTGCATAATATGTATTTCTTCTAAGATTTATCATGTGATAATTTTAATTATAGGTATTATTTAAATCGGTTTAAAGATGTTTATCGACAAGCTACTATTGATATGATGTTGGGTAATCTGATAAGAGACGAATTATTTTTTGAAAAGACAGAGGAAGAAGATGGTGTTTCAACAGCTATTCATGTAAAATTGTTAATTGAAGACTGTAAAAAGTTACTCATTCCTAATCCTGAATTAATTCTCAATAGTTGGGGATTAATTGACGCCGATTATATGTAAGCTATTTATTTTATATTATTAACTATAAATATTAATTATTAAAATGATAATAATTTAGTTCAAAGTACAGACACATTCGTTTTATATATATATATATATATACATAACAACACCAACACAATAAAATTAATAGAAATTATTCAGTAACTACACTATCAGCTAATAAATATATAATTAATTTACAGAACAGGTGATCCCACTGAAACGGAAATAGACAGTATTTTAATTTTGACCCACGATAGTTATTATGTAGCTGATTATGATGAACAAATTGATAAAGTAACAAATTATCAAAGAGTATTATTAAAAGATATTATTTTAATTGAATGTGGACTAATTGAAAACACAGTTTGTTTATTTAAAAATAAAAATCACTATTGTATTAGAATAAATTATAAAATAAGTGACAAATGTGGCTATTTTCATATGTTTCGGAGTACAAATTTACGATTTTTCAACAATATGGCTATAGTTATTAAAACAGAAGAGGAGAGTATAGGTAAATTATTGTATTTAAAAAAATGTATATTAAAGAAAGCTTATGAAGAAAGTAATATACATATAAAAAATTACATTATTAAAAGAAAACTTTCATTTTTTTTTCAAAAGAATCTTTAAAAGCTATAGCGGAGGCTATATCTGTAGCAATAGAAATTGCAAGCTTACCAAAAATACTAACCACCATGAATGTAGTTCTTAATAAACAAAAAAGTAAAATAATTGATGCAAAAACACATACTGGTCTTTTAGATATATCGTCATTCCCCGCAATAACAAAAAATATTTCTGAAACACAACTTAATACACTTAAAAGTGTGGGTGAGTATGTATTTTTATTACTATTTCTATTTTTTATTGAACATCGATATTACATGGGTATTTTTAATATATTATATATAACATGTTACATCGAAAAAGAAATATTAAAAATATTCAAAAGTTTAAAATGTTAAAAAAAAGGTTCGAATAAATATGATTTCATTGCTAAAATATTATTATTTATAATTATATCTATATTTATATTTACATTAAGATAAAAATACTAAAATTGATTATAAATCTTCAAAATATTATATGATTAAATTTTTAATGAATTTTGAATACAGTACATATTAAATTAGTTAAATTGAGAAAAATATATTAATTACTTAGTTATTGAACAATATTAAAATTTTGTTTGATTTATACAAGCAAACTATAAATACTTTGCATTTTTTTAATAATATTCTTTTTCTCTATGGATATGGATAAAGTATATTCGAAACTTATATAATTATAATTAATATTATAAAGTAAATTATGAAATATATAATTTTTTTATACATAAAGAACAACCTGTATATAGAAATAAAACGGTGTTTTAACATAATGCTAAAAGAGATAATATAATTGATTAATTATATTATTTAATTAATTAGTCTTCATTTCTTTAAAAGAAAAATTATATAAAATCAATTTAAAAATTATAATTGTTTTATTATAATTATAATTATAACAAAAAAAAATTTTATTTAGGTACAAAAGCATTGAGTAATGTGTCAGAACAATTCAGTAAATTAAATAAATTGAGTCAGAGTTTAACGACAAAACGCTGTATAGAGCTCACTAAAAAAAAGAGTATAAAATCAGAAATTAATGACAATATCAATCCGACTTTTATACCTAGCGAATGCAAGCTATCTGCTATAGTACACAATAGTAATTGCGATAAAATTATGAAAAAAGAAGAAAAAACCGTCTTCTATTACAATAAGAACCTAATGGAGGCATATATACCAAGCAGTGGAATAATTATGGGTGTACAGAATAATACCATAGATGTAGTGAGTAAAGAAGCAATGATAAAAGATCGATTAAATATACCTATCTCTAATTTAGAAATTAATACAACAAATTATGAGGTAAAATATATTTATATGTAATTGTATTTTAATCCTATTAATTATTTACATATAATATTTTATAAAGTACTATTTGAGTATAGTAAATGGAAAGCATTTATTTTATAATTTTAAAAATAAAAATATGAATTACAAAATATTTTATTTTTTCAGAGCCTGAGAATTAGTAATATTTAAGGATATTATTAAAATTTATTTTTTACATTTTTTTTCTTAATAAAAAGCATTTGATAAAAAAACAATGCAACCTTATATCATTACAAATGGATAATAATATATTTTTAATAATCTTAGTGTTTAGCTTAATAAGAGTATGTAAGATTATAAGTATATAAGAATTAAGTTTATATAAGATATAAATATATAATCGTGATTGTAAAATTAATATTAGTATCCAAATTTAAACTTTAATAAAATTATAAAAATTGAATAATGAACAAATAAGTGATTGTTTAACATTATTTTTAATTGAATAAGTATAAACATTATAAGTATAAATAAACATACTATAATATTTTAATTATTATATATATTATAATATACATTTGTTTAATCATAATAAATTATAAATCATAATCAAATTTAAACTATTTTTGATATTCATTTATATCTAGAGATCAAACAAAAGATTAAATGATTTTGATTATTGATTACAGAAAAATGTAGCTGTACTGCCTGAAATTACAATACAGAATATCGTTGAGAATTTCAGTAATGTTTCCAATAAAAATATTATTCCTTCATCATCATTAAGTTTATCAAAACATATTAGCCATTCATCGGATGAGATGGACAGTCATTATATATTCACTAAACCCCCCTTATTTCAGGTAAATGGGAAGTTATCAATATTATATCTAATTTTTGAATGCCTTTTAAAAATATTAAATTATATTGACCCTCAGAAACACAATAGAAATGATGAAAAATATATATATATTATAAAATTTTGATTTTATTAATTAATATAATATTATTTATAATGAATTATAATCAACATAAAGTTTTTTAGAATTTTTTTAGAATAAAATATTAAATAAGACATAATAAGTATAATCCAGAATTTTTTAAATATTCAAATTCATTTAACGTAAATAATATTTTTAGATTTATAAAATTTAAAAAAGTATTTTAATGCTGAAATGAATAAAATCGTGGTAATTTAAAATACCAATAATGTGATAAAATATTAAATTATAGATAGTAAAGCTTTAAAATATAAATTAATATAATTAAACTCCTATAAAACTTAAATACAGAGATTAAATCTCATGATTCTGCATGAAAATATATTTATAATTACATATAAATTTTTTTTATAAATTTACCAAAACTATTTGATATCGATCATTAGTTAAACAGTAATGATTTAATAAAATTATTATAGAATAACGTCATCACTAATAGCAGTATTTTACAACAGCGATCATCATCAGAACAAAATCTGATATTATCAATTAACACATCTCAAAGCGAATCTGCCTTGAAATCTATAAAATTTAAAGTCGATAATATACCTTTGCCGATGATTGCTACTACTAAAGATATATTATCACCCTTTGCAAAATTAGCAAAGGGTATGCAATGTCTTGGTGCTAATCTTGATCTACGCAAGTTTAAATCAACAAATCAAGTCAACATAGGAGAAATAACAAAAGATCTGACAGTTCGTCATTCTGAAGAGATACACAAACTTCAAACAAAATGGATCAAATGCAAATCAAGGCTAATAGCTTTATAAAGATTTTTGAAAATGATTTTTATTATCTATTTACTAGTTTTTTATTACACAGTACAAGTATTACACATGATATATATAAAACATCATTTATATAGACAAAAATAATAAAAAACTTTTAACATGAGCAATAAATGAATTAGAAACCAAAGAAATTTTTATATTTTAATAGATTTTTAATATTTACTAATATTTTTATTTTTTATCGACCAGATATTTTGTTACTTTTTATAATATTGTTATAAAATATTGTTTAATTTTACAAATGTTAATTCTTTTATGTATTAAATATATTAAATTTCAAATTAATTAAAATATACTAAATTTTTTTCATGTATAGTTGATACATTCAATTGGCATAGAATTCGAAAGTCAATCCAATACATCACACTGCTTTTTTTGAAAACTGTTAAGAAAAGATAATCTAATAAAGCCATTCTTTATTACTTATTTTAAAACTTTTTTTTTTTGTTATATCTTTTGGGACCAAATCATTAGCTTTTGAAAATATGTTTAGTAATCATTTTCAATAAATAAACGAATTATTTAATTGAATAAATAAAGTATAAGATTTTACAGCTAATAAATTCTAATAATTTAAATAAATAAATTGATTAAATAAACTTGTGTTGGTTTTAGCATAGAATGTTTCAAGAATAAAATATATCAACTTGCTTCTTTTAAAAGTTTCTTCATTTGCTGTATTATAATTATAGTTTAATATTCAATTTAACAATGACATAAATTTAAGTACATGATTCTTTTACAGATCTATAAATTTATTGATAAAAAGCTGAACCTAAAAGTAAATTTCTTATTATTTCTTAACATAAAATATAAATAATAAAAATGTAAAATATTTGTATAAGAAACCTCAAATTCTAATTTATGTTATTAAAGGTTTAGAACTATTTTTAAGTAATTAAAATTGTTTAAATAGTATATTTGAATTTCAAAAAGTAAAAAGAATAAATAATTTATTAATTTAAATAAATCTAGTAATTATTTTATCAAATAAAATTAAAATTTCTTTGTTATGTTTATTATTTGTATGGAACTAATAAATAGTATACACAGTAACCACTAAACTATTAACACATACAAAGATATCTCAATAAATTAAAATATTTTTAAAAACAACATAATATCAACAGAAGTTAGTTGTTAATTATGTAACTATTTAAATTATTTGTAAAAAAATTGTAGTTTTTAATTCATATTTTAATATATGATTTTTTCAGATTATTTAAATGTTTTAGTTTTGAAAAATATAAAATGTAACATAATTTTTTTAAAAAATAGTGATGTACTTATATTAAATTTTTTATTTTCATTAAATTTAAGACAGCCATATTAGAAATAATTATAATTTACAAAATTTTTATGTATAATTTTAATGATTACAAATCTCTAAAATCGATTTTTTATAACTTTAGTATCTATTAAATTTTTATTTTTACAATAACAAACTTTAATAATATTTTCATTAACCAACTTTTCAAATGATAGTATGAATGGAACTTGATAAATGTTAGGCCTGAATAAAAAAACAATATTTCTGTAAGTAATTGTTTATTTGTTTCTTAATACTGTTATCATATGACATATTAAGGCTTGATATTTATTTAAGGTTCAATGTATTAATTTTAATAAATTTTTAAAATCGGTATTTACAATAGTAATAACTTTCAAATGATCAACATATTTTTGTTATAATATCCAAGCTATTAACTTATCTTCATATGTATATTTATATAATTTTGTTTTGACTCAAGTTATTATTGATTTATAATATTATATTTATCTAAATTTATAATTTTAAAAATAATTAAATTTGAATTAATAATTTAAATTAATATTATTTTTAAGTACTATATATACTAATTTTTTTATTTTTATAATAATTTGTATCTAAATAAAAATTTTAATTGAAATAAATAAAAATCATTTATTTTTATTCGTAATAGAAACAATCCTATTCATAATGAGATATATTGAGAAGTCACTGATGATGGTATTATGTATGAGTGAGTTTATTATGACTAGTAAAATAATTTAATTTGATATGCTCAACATAACTTAAATGGTATTATGGAATTAAAAAATTACAGCATTAAATATTTAAATATTTTAAAAATTAAATGTCAGTATTCTCTTATCCATTTATATATATAATTAATGCATAGTGATAAAATATAACTTAAGAAAATAAAAAAATTATTATATAACACGACAAAAATAACATATAATAATGGATTTACTTAAATCTTATAATATTCGTAATAAGATTCTATGTTGATCATTAAATGTGCTCAAGAAGTAACCCCGAGTGTGAACTCTCAAAATATAGATTGGGAAAGGCAGATAGCGAAAGTCATGGGATAATGAAGAAGTTATAAATTA
This sequence comes from Ceratosolen corneri, assembly GCA_030522565.1. Taxonomy (NCBI): domain Eukaryota; kingdom Metazoa; phylum Arthropoda; class Insecta; order Hymenoptera; family Agaonidae; genus Ceratosolen; species Ceratosolen corneri. The sequence continues at coordinate 2,397 of JAPYYT010000686.1, read as the reverse complement.
AATATTTAATCCTTTGTGTAATATTATAATCGGCTTTATTAACAATAATTTGATAAGAAATATTATGTGGTAGTAACGTGAAAGTAAAATTTGTTCATACAGCCTCAATGATCAGTTGTAAATTGATGACCGCTCGGTATGGTGACTTTCTATATGTGTATGCTAATTTGAACTTGTACCTTACAGGTTACTAAATTTATTATGTGAATTTCTTGTATATGTATATGCCACCCAGAATGCCATGTGAAACATTTATCTTTTTTTGATTGAATCCACTCAGTTAACCAATGCGGTTATATTAATAGCTTTCTTATCGAACTACTAGTCGGGGATCCAAATTATCCAACCCCTAATCCAAATTAGGGGATCCAAAATACTAAATAGGTTGACAAATTACTAAGAAATAGAACAATATTCAAATGCTAGTTACTATGTGCTATTATTCACTGGACAACAATTTTTATAAGGCATTATCGCAACATTTAAAAAAAGGGGGGAATAAAGTTGTTTAAAGGAAATTTCAAAACTATAAATGTACTAGAAGAATCTCTTGAAATTACTACGGAATTATGAACAAAATGCATTATGAATACAATGAAACAATGTATATGTAAGAATTAATAAATGCTATAAGTGTAGAAAAATAAACATAATTTTTATAAATTTTTATAATACACTATAATTCCTTTATATCTTTATACAAATATATGCAATTGCTTGTTAGAGTTCAATAAATTACTACAATGATTTTTGTTTATATATTCAATTAATTTTTTTAACATTTTATACTTAATTCTAATAATTATATTTAATAATTGTTAAAAGTACTATTACTTAATTAGTATTTGTACTACTTTTTTCGAAATATTCGAAATGTCTATGATTGCCAGATGTATCCCAAGAGCCTACGAATATGATCAGAGTACATTGAATATTCACTTTTCATTTATGACCTTTTTTACGACCATATTTACACGAACTGCGACTCAAAATTTCGGCTATGGTCAATATGACCTTCACGTGTCTTACAATACGATCTTACGATACTAGTAAAAGCAACGGACAAGATTTTCTAAACATAATCGCAAAGTTCCCATACTTCTGATATTTTTATAAAGAAACGATACAAATTTTAAAACCATGAAAACCCAACCATGCTTTAAGACGTCGGCCCGAAGCGCTACTCTCACTTCACCATCGATATTTCTCCCTCCCTCTTCAAAACGGCGTTGTTTGGGTAGAGCTTCAATCACAACAGAAAATTAGTTTTCATACAATCATCAAAACTTCTCACTCTCAAAGAAATCTATGATGACCACTTCTACTCACGGAGCGTTGCGACAACATTGAAACTAAATTGTAAGCGCGCTGTGCTTCAGAATTCTTCTAGAGATCACGCTCTCTAAAATAGTCTCCAAATTGAAAATACAGTTGGTCTTAAAATCAAATATGAGTTTCTCAAACATCAGTGCCCGGCATCATTACATTGAAGCTTCGACCCGATGTTAGTACCAAATCGATGCACGTTACATAACGAAAACGTGGCTTCGCGGTGTTCAATTTACGACTGAGCGCCGCATCAATAGAAGCTCAATAGCCGCTTATCCTTAATTGGTCCGACTATTTAACGCTGCATACATTGCTAGCGTAGACTAGTAAACCAAAGAAGGTAAAAGAAAAGAAAAATTAAATTAAGGGAAGTAGCGACTAATACATAGACTACTGGACGACGGCTGTTGCGGCGTTTAATGTATAATTGAATGTTGCATGCGCAGATAATCAATTATTATATGCCAGTAAGTAATTAATAAATAGTAAGACAAGCAGGTCCAACACTCGCAATTACTTCATAAAGTAAAGGATAGTAGTCTCTTCTACAATTAACACCGATTATTATACTAGAATAATTATAGCAGTAAACAATTAATAGAACCAATCTAAGCTTAGCGGTATTCAATTTATGCCTGAATATTGCGACAGTAAGGAACACACAATTGAAGACAAACTCAGCATTATAATTTCTATCTCTGCAATAAACACAGTTTTACAGTATTACATACAATTTTTGCGACTTCATTTCTTTCTACTCTGCTATTTCTCCCGTTCCACTATCGGCCTCTCTCTCACACCATTCTGGGATAGCTCATCATCGAGTCAGTTTCCGAACAATCGATTCACACCTGATTTTTGGTTATCTTTGAGAGAGATATATGGAGTTCTAAATATTTGCAAACGAGTAATAGTAGATTATCTTTTCGTTGAAGTGTGGGTACAATACTTAAAATTCAGTATAAGACTCGTGTTCGAGAATCGAATATTAAAAAGAGGTCCCGTAAATAATATTGTTTCTTTACTTTTCTACTTAGAATGTTTTTATATTTATGATTGCCAGATGTC
>JAPYYT010000685.1:0-40935 GCA_030522565.1 Ceratosolen corneri | reverse complement strand
AACAGTTATTCATAGCTTGAATGAGAGTAACGAACAAGGCTTCTTTATATCATATGACGACTGCGAAACCTATACCTTAGGTATGAGATGGTTACCATCGTTAGCTTTGAAAGAGCTCAGGAGTTCCCCCATGTCTGCGCGTGGCTGGCTTTGCATAACTTTAATGGATCTACAAGTGCCATCCCATTCAGCACTATAGTCTGGGTAACCCTGTATCCGCTCTGGGGTCAAATGTGGTGATGCCGCTAGTGTTGATTTCGACATAAAGGTCAGGACATATGAGCCTATCCTGCCAAGGAACATCTCTGCGTCTACGTCCGAAAAATTCGTGTCTTTCTCACCGCAAAGATACATTGCTCCAACATGTAGCCTAGCTCTATTGGTCATGATAGCGTTCCGTAAGACCCTGAGCTGTAGTAAATCTTGGACCTCCGGACAAGCTTTCCTAAGTTGGCACCTTAACAGTCTCTTGGCTCCCTCGTAGGCAATATTAGTTCTATGTGTACCAGCGGGAGGAGTAGTAAACCTTAGCTTTGAGTCATCACTGAAACTGAGTTCCACCGCTGTACGGTCCTCCCAAACAGATGAAGTAGGCCTCAGACCATCAATGCCTGCTCTAGTTAGTACATAGATGGTACTCGTCCAGTGTCCTATCATATGAAAAACTGAGGTAGCGCTATCACGGGACACATCGCTGAAGTGTGTATCAAGGATCTTTCGAGGGTAACCAGTCATAGTACCTTGACCAGTATGGTGATTAGCATTCCAAATATTTGCCTTGGTAGCGGCGACCACCAGAAGTGCGAGTCGCATTTTGTCCGCTGAGATCACACCAGTCCAATCCGGCATTCTAGCTACTGCCTGGGCTGTATCTGACACCGTTCGAACTGGTACCCAATCGCCGTGTAGCAGGTGTAGCAGTAACAGCATCGAATTCTTGACCGAATCTTGAGGCACTCTTATATCTAATGAGTTCGACCTTGATCACTCCAGCTATGGCGTTGAATATGAGCTCTCGTACTATTTTATTAGGGTAGTTGAAGATCTTGTCATTATTGACAGCCCAATTCAGTGCATTCTGTAAGATCGAGTCTGCATTTGCTCCAGCTCCAACCAGTATTGGCAACTTGTCGCTGTCTCCTAAGGAAGGATCTACGCCAACACTGAGGCCGACTTCAAGTGCGCCATTAATATTAGGTAGTGTCACGTCTGCTAAAGTCAAAACCAATTTACTATCAATCAGGAAACCGAAAACGGGAACAAAAATAAATAAAACGACAGATTAATTAGTGCTTGTTATAAATTATATTTAAAACGTTAAAAACTAAAGCTAAAACCAATTAACAATGGTAAGGATTAAGACCGCTTAATTTCATATGTAAAACTAACCTTGTGCAACGAAACTTTTCATTTGATTTTCAATAAATATCAGTTCCCAGTGTTAAATTCGACCCCCCCGCGTCTGTGTTTTCTTTCTACCCTGCCATCCTCTCCTCCACCACGATCGGCCTCTCCCCCCCCCCTCCATCTTGGGAGAGCTCAGCATCGGGATTGTCGCCCGAACACCAGTATTATCACATCAGAAAGAATAATTTATGTGGAGAGGTCTGCGTGAAAGTAGTGTTGGACGATACATCCTGCTACACTTACACAAACAAACCTCGTTAATACGTATCACTTGGTGATCAATTCATTATAGTAAAATCTTTATTCACAATGTATTTTAACGCTGTATTGCCGTAACTTTAATGTAATAGCCATCTAAATGATTTCAATTACGACGGCAAGTGTCGATCAAACTTTAATTTTACGTCTTTTAAAGACTATGCCATATGTCTTTGTAATGGGCGCCACGTGAAATTTCAAAGCCTTTGAGATTTAATGTTGAAAAAAATTTTCTTTGATTAAAATACTCATTTGTTATATGAAAATAATTCATCTCGGTGTAGGCTAGTAAGAAATTGATTCTCCTTCTTCCTTCACGTCACATAAAAAACTGTACAAGTTACTTGTACTGTTCGTCCTATTATAACTCTGATTTTCCCTATAAGGATACAAGTCTCAAGGTACAAGGCTTCAACCAATCAAAGCAATATTCTTTTAAAGAATACTCTCCACAAGTTGACTTCGAGTGGCTCAAGACTTGTATATTGTATCTTATTATCCCTTAATAATCGGGTTATATAAGCATATATAATAAAATATATATGATAAAACACAAAGATTTTGCAGCCAACATAGATCCTCGAGCTAATGATCTTTGATTAAATTATAATGATATTTAAAAATAGCTTGAGCATACACTGACTTTTATAAATAGATTTTGGCAGTTATCAGCAATATCGACATTTTGAAGATCGATAGGCTAAGTCATAAGAATATAATAAACATGTCGATACGGCGCTCGATGACTCGAAATCATTTCTGAAAATAAAGCAGTTGAGCACCAATATTAAAAAAGTTTTTGAGCAATAATAGCACATCTCTTGAAAAGTATAGATTACTTTAAAGTACGCGATAGAAAGAAGAGGCATCGTACTTATATAAGTAAATACTTTATTAAATCGCATCAGCAAATATTGGAACGCGTTATTGAATATTTAAATGCAAAAAACATAATAATTCACAAAACAAGATGAATCGTAACGTGAGATAGAGGAAGAAGGGTGAAACTGAGGGAGGGAGAGGGTAGAATAGTATTTTCATGTTGATATACATTAAATGTACGATAATAATATAAAATCACGTATCAAAGATAAAAGATAAATTTGTCATTAAATTTCAAAATTATTTGTTAAGAAGAGAGAGAGAGAGAGAGAGAAATAATTAGTAGAGGTTCGTTAATATCACTTAAAGTGTATATTGAAGTTGATTTTGATATCTGCTATCGAATATCTAATAAATCGAATACTGCAATGCAACTATAAATAGAATATGTTAAACAATTGGAAATTTTCACGAAAATTGTATTAGACTTGAAAAGAAATACTAGTAATAATAAATGATTTAACAAGTAAATGAAGTACGGACAATTCAATCAATATCTATTGATAGAAACTTCTGACTCTTCTTGCTTTTCAATATTTAATTTTTTGATATACATAAAGTGTCAGGTTAATTATAAACAGTGACATTACGTACCATTAATTAATCAATAGATTTAAGTATTTTAAAATTAATTGATACATTGCTATTTATATTTAAACATTGCCAGTCATTCAATAAGGCAATTGTAATGTAAATATAATAATACATTCAATCTATATAATTTTTAATATTTAGGCATAAAATTATTTAGCAGCAAATGCATCCTTAAAGCAATAAACTTTTACAACATTGTCCAATTAACAGATGTAACTAACAAGGTTTCTTAATCAAAGTTTTTCGAAGACGTTCTCAATCTTTCTGTAAATATAAATTATGAAATTTATGTCTAAAAGACTGCCTACATTTAAATATGAAAATATCTACATTTTAAGTTTATGCTCCCAATTAGCTTTTATTATTGAAAAATTAGTCGAAGAGGAAAAGAAAATCTATACGCACTTTTACTGCGACCAAGAAACATCATAAAATTATAATATTTATCCTTTACACGTCGGGCAGCTTTATTAATTAACTCGCACGCGTATTAATTAACTCGTTAGGGCAGTCTTTATTAATATTTAGGTGATTGTTAGAAAAAGCTCTCGTATAGCCATATGGACAGATGGATGGATATGCGGGAAAATTTGCGAAGCGATAAGATTTCACGTACTCGGAAAGGTCGAGTCTCGCGCAAATATCCAATGAGAATTATGTGCCCGAAGCCTCGTCGCTCAATGCCCAAATCCGTTATTAATTACGTGAATGAGAATCTGGAAGATGTCCCGCTGCATTCCTGCCAAATCAACCCGGCCAAATTAAAAATAAACAGACGACGGCTGGTCAGCGCTAGGGGATCCTTGTTTGGCACGCAACACACGCACGAGAATGTCCTGCCCATTGTCTGAAATCCGCCGTATAACGTTAGAAACGAAGCTACCCTTCCTAGCAGCCGAGCTGTCTGCGGGAGCAGCGAGAGAGAGCAAAAGAAAGAAACAAAGCTGCACACAAGTGTCCGGGGGCACGAAAGCCTCCGCTCCAAAGAATAAAAAGGAGGAGGCGGAACAAGGAGCGTGGAATAACAGTGGGAGTACGGTAAATAGATGGGCAGAATGGTTGCAGGAATTAGGGGAGAAGACGATGGACAAGTCGTGTGGGAATATGCCCCGATGAATAATTGGGTTGAACTGTGGGTATTTGTAATTTGCCGATGGGAGGTCAGTGTTTGAAATTGCAAGTCTTAAATTTTCAAAATGACGCATACTCGTCAAATACCGGAGGATTAGATGGATTAGATGGGAGAGTGAATTGTGCAGTTGAGACGGAGTGACTGGGGGGATACGGATGATGTGATATTCTGTCGAATCGAGAAATTGTAATTATCAGTATTGTAAAATAATGTACTTTGTATTGCAAATGATGATTTATGCGTAGAGTTGATTAGTTGGAGTCATTCGTAATAGGATCCGTACTTACTCGTTTGAGGAAAACCAATTGAATTACGTTTGGCTGTTTTGCATTAAGAGATGTCTTTTAACATATTTCCAGCAAAATCAGCAAATGATTTTCATAATTTATTGCTTGAGCAAATGTGGAAAACTACGTTGAATTGGAAACTATATCCAAGTTTTAATGACTGTAATGTTAACGAACAATTCTGTCTCGGATTGCAGTTAAATGACCATTTAATTGACCTCTTGCGAACTACTGCCGTGCCATCAATTAATGCTCATTCTTAAATGATGTACAAGACAAAATCAATTGAAATCACTTCATTGCAAACAAAAGTGGATGCTTTTGAAATTTAGTGAGAAGCAGCAATGATTACGAGCAACAGCTTTGCAGTCCACACGTACCAATTGATAAAGTAGTATTCTCTTCTTAACCGTTAATTCAGCAATAAGTAACGAGTGTCTGTAAGCGCCATACGAATTCCATTAAAGAGCCAATAAGTGTAACAGGAATCGAAATTTCCTCCAATACACGCTCAACGTACGAAATTCAAATGTCGCGAGGCCGAGAAAAATCAAAGCATCAGCGAGGAATTTATACAGCACGCATCATAAATTATCGTATGACGAAGTGTCGGAGATAAAGCGAGTGTCGTATCCTCGCCCGAGGAAAAGGACGAAGGTTAAAAAGAAAGGAGGCTTGATTCTTGCCTCTTTCTCTTTTCTCTTAACGACTTGACGCGACGCACGTTCGGCTGGCCTCCGACGCTTCTGCCAGTCTATCTTCCCTCGGCTTATCTCGTACTTACCTCCTTCATTCTCCTTTCTCCTTCTCTACTCTCATCCTTTTGACTCACTTATAAAAGCGCCTTTTTATTGGCACCGCTGTCACACTCATTGTAACGAACTTCCTTTATGAGCGTACACACTCTTTCTTCGTCGTTACTTTTAACGATATTTTCGTCGTCGTCGTCGTCGTCGTCGTCGTCGTTGTTGTTGTTGTTGTTGCCCTAGCTTTTACCGCGAAAGATTTCAAGGCTCAATTCAAATTAATAGTCAGGATGGCGTATTCTTTCTGGAAGGAACTTTCCTCGCCGCCCTCCTCTATTGAATCGTGCGTGTGAAAAATTGCCGAATGCTGAGTTTTCTTTACCGTATTGTAATTCAATTCCGACACTCATCACAAAGCTGGTTACGTTGAGGATTTATTAAGCTGCAGGGGCAATTCACAGTACAGATTAATTTAATAATACGACGATCTCAAGCCAACAAAATGAAAATATAGTGAAAATGACATTTACCCTTTGGCGAGCAAAAATCCGCCACCAAAATACACTAATTGCATTTTTCACGCATTTAGAAATGTCGTTAAGAGTCTTGAAAGATGAAAAAAAAGAAAGAGCCTCTTAAGGATTATAATTATTCCGATGTAAAGCTTAAATGAAAAGTACCGCGAGAGGGCAAGAAAAGCAAAGTAAAATTTTCGACTCAAGTGTTCGCCCAGTAAAGAGCGAATTCACTGCTCGAGGCACCGCTAAACTCTTTTGGCTTGTGTAGGAAAGCAGTTTTAAGTACGTATAAAGAACAAAAAAAAAAGAGAAGAAAAATATGGCCCTAAAGCCTCCACGTTATGGAACAGCATTAAAAAGTGAGAGGGAAATATGAGGACAGTCGTAGACTGGGAATATAATGGTAGTCAATTTTTCTATCAAAATTCATACAATAGGCACAACGATGAAATAAACTTATTGTGAACGGGACTTTATGCGGGGCTCGGTATGTCACTATGAAATTGTAGAAAATATAATTGATTACAATTAGAATCTACTCGATATTGCCTATGTAGTCCAAATACTTTTCAACTTCAATATCTAACAGATCTGCATAATTGCAATTCTTGTAAAGTCACTTGTAATTTTTACGTAATTGATTTGACATAAACTTTTTTACTATTCTCGCGTGGGCACGCACACACATATCAAGAAAAGATTTACTACTCCTTATGAATTAATAAACATTAATAAAAATATAAAACATAGCCATTGTACAATTAAATAGTAAAGTAAAAGGTATGGCAATCCATTTGATAAAAGCAATCGTGTATCTTTAAATTGTCGGATTACAAACGCAAACTATGGATAATAGTGTATTATTTTCATGTTAATTTCTAAATACGAAATAAATATTTAAAAGATATATAATTATATTAAATGAGCGTTAAACCGATACTCAATATATTTCCTCAGATAACATGTCGAAAATTCTAATGCAAAAAGAATCAAAAGTATGTCACATATCTAATTACAGTCTTCATCCATTCATTTACTTAGTAATTTATAATAAATTTAATGCACTAGAAGTATTAATAATATTAATAATAAGATATTATACGTGAAAGATTACGATAAAGTGTCAAATTGTGTTTATTAAGCTAATACATTGTTATTATTATGGGGAAGTTTTATCTGTTGATGTTTATTTAATTTTTCGACACAACATAACTGTCAATAAAAATTCAAAAGTAGTATTAGAAAATATTTAGCTAGACTCACTTTATTTTGTCAACGTTGCACGTTGACATGTAACAAAATACGTAACTTAATGCAATAATCACAGAGAGTCAATGTATTACATAAAACGGTCACGTGACTTTAAAACTTTTGAAAATCAATAGAATTACAGAGTAAAAATATTTCATTGGTCGAATTGTTTACAATATTAAGTAATATCATAAAGCAAGGTAAATTCGAATCATTCGCCAATCAGAATTCATAGATCCAACGATTCATATACTCACGATCATCAAAAGTAAAATCAGTTGGTATAGCGCAATTTACACAGATCTATGACTAGGAAAAATGAAGTAACATGAGCGGCGACAAAAAGTAAAAATAATACAAAGAAATGACGAAAAAACAAAGGGAAACGAGTCCCTGCGGTGATGCGGCCCTCTTCCACACAACAACTAATTTTTTTTTCCGCCCTTTTTTTCCATTAATTTTCACCCGCTGTTGTACAAAAATTCAACAATTTTCCCATTTCTCTGCGAAAGAAAATTGTCCGTCCAAATAATTATTAACTAGTTATTACAAATATCCTCGCTCTGACCATCTCTCACTTTATCCCATCGATTATTACATTTCAATTAATTAATTGGCTACGTGTAATACTTGTGTTAGTTTTGAGTAAGGTAAGTAAATAAATGTATATTATAATAATTCTCAAGTATAATGTTAGTTTTATACACTGCGGTCAATTATACTACGAGTCTATTAATTTATGTAGCCGCTTCTAATTACAAGTATATTAATTGTCGTAAGAATATGTATGAAAAGGCCATTGTACAACAAATCTAACGTTTTATACTCGGCTCCTAAATATTTTACGTAATATAATTAGCGGGCAAAGCCTGTGAGATGTTTATAATAATTTTAAAATTTCATTCGATCAATTAGCGAGCATGTGGGCTTACATTTTATTATGGTTTATACTTTTTTTAATATCCTATAAAACTGTCCAATCTATTTAATTATTTCAATTAAAATTATTTTAGTATTTTCTAATGCAGAATTCTCAACGATTTACTTTTAAACGGAAAAGTCCAAGTACTCACCAATCAAATATTTCCAAAATCATTACATTCAATAATTTGTTTATAAAAATAAGCAAATCTTAAAATTTTGATTCATAAACATTCTTATTCGATTGCTAATATAAGAAATACGAAATACTTTTTCAACGATGAATTAATCATCATTTGCGTGTGCTTATTTACGTACAAGTAATTGAATCTTTGTTTCATTTTAAATCAATCGTAATAGCGTTTCACATTGTCTTTTTTTCCCCTTTTTTTTTCCTTCTTCAAATTACCTCAATACACATTATGTAATTCACATTGTAATATTTATGATTTTCAATTTTTTCACGTTTGTTTACACTCAATGAATATTTAACGATGGAAATGCATTTAAATTATGCGAATTTTAATGCTTGTTGATGGACAAATATTATCAAAAGAATTATTAAATATATTTATAATTGATTAACTGGACGAGTATGAGGAAGAAAATAACGATGAAATGGAAAATTTCACCTAAAAATCGTTTGGAAAAATATTTCATAAGCTAATTGAAAGAATGTAAATATATGAATATTTTTATTAATTATTATCAAATTATTAACTGTACACGATATTTATAATACGCATTAGCAAGTAACCGAATTATTAAGTAAAATTTAAATGACAGACTATATAATAATTAAATTATATATATATATATATATATATATAATTATAAAATATAATATAATTAATGTCCTATCCTTAAAATAAAATGCTCATAATACTTTACCACATTGAGACTTTCTATTTACAGTAAAAACAGGTCCTTGGATCATTTCAAAATTAGTTCAAGTAAAAAAGTTTTTTAACATTAACTCTCTAAGCTCAATGAAATTGAAATATCACAAGTATGAAGATGCATGTTATTGAATAATTTGTAACTTTAAAGTATTATCTTATCGAGTGGATTACGGGCTTACATTTATAATTGTTTTCTTAGACATTCGCTTCAAACGACCTGGAATTCATTATTCTCCAACTTCAATCCTATTTGTTATTTTATTGCCGAAGTTTTTATCTGAAAATGTATAGGCCATCGGATTACAATGAGATTTGTACATTAGAATACACGAGCATCTATTATAATGATGCTCGTCAGAATTTAAAGCATGCCAACCTAAAAGAAGCGAATTAAATAAGCAATCACATTCTCTATTATGACTATACCTGCAGACATTTAATTCTTAAGAAAACTTGGTTCGTTTGATCAATAAGAGACTTATTTGTCAAAGACGTGACGTGACCTCTTTCGAAGTTTGATGGATTTTTATTTCTTCGACTCCGGTATCTCCTCCACTGATTGTGGCCGAGGAATATGAGGAAGGGGTCGCTGAGAGCTTTAAGTTTGTTTCGTGTATCCAGAATTTTATAAAAAACCTATATCTCGAGGTGAATTGAAATGTAATATGTATGGGTTAACAAAATCGTCGTGAATAAAAGTTAAAGTATTTCTAAGCTAATGAAAAGTATGGCAATGCGCAATTTTCATGGCACAATATGCCACTTGAGAGGAATAAAAACTGTTTGAATATTTGAACGCAGCCACTATTATTAAGCTTTATTTTTTTTAATTAACTAATCATATTCTTATAATTTAATTATTGAAGTTTTTTTTTCTTCGCGCGTCAAATTGATATTGGAGTTATTGAGGTTTTTGTCTCTTTTATGCGTTAAATTGATATTGGAGTGAATCAACTTGAAATGTACCAATAAGTATTAAATAATTGCATTATTGCACAACTCGCGTGCGGAGATTTATAATACTATTTAGAAATGAGTATTTAGAAAAGTATTTAGGACGTAGAAGTAAAAATGAAGTGATAAGTGGAAAGAAAAATTTTGTTCCAATGAGCTCCTCGGCTTCCCTATCATTGTAAAAGTATTGTAAAAGCATTTCACAATAATATTCGTATAATAAATAATTATTAATTATAAATATTGGTTTATGCGTTAATATAAAATGTATACAATGTGTAAATTTTTTTCCAATTTTTTCCAATTCTCAAATTTGTAACTGCAATTTCGTAATTATTATAATTATGATTTATTTATTGACGCATTGAATACTAATCATTAATTATTAATTATAGTATTAAGTAAGCTTATGTTAAAAAAAAAAATAATAATAATAATAAAAATAATCATTAGCAAAGCATATTTATTATCTACTGGATCTTTTTCTATATTCTATATCTTCAATATAATTTGCCTATTTGAAACACTTTAATTATTACATTTTCAATTTTTATATTACACGAGGCATATTCAATGTGATTATTACTTTTGAACCAAGACAAGTATCTAATTGCAACATATTTTTGTGCTTTCTATTTTTTCAGTAAATAAACTACCACCGATAATTTCAATTTCAACTCTGTTAAGTCTATTTTCGGTATATGTAAGAGTTCTTTAATATTTTTAGATATAACGGGGATCGTATTTTTATTTGTACACGTACTCGCTTGACATATTTTATTTTATAAAATTGTTGTCATATGCTTTTATAATGTAATGTTTATATGCTAGTTAAGCATGTCTCACATATTATTGAATAATTAAAGGTTATTAATAATATAAATTAGGTAAAATGAAAGTTGATTATAAATCATGGAAGTCTATAAAAATGTTGAAGCATTAAATTTAGGGAGCTAATGCAGCAATTTATATAAATACATGTCTTCTTGGCCAGTTGAGATTTTTATAAACCATTATTAATACGAAACACGTGGAATCAAGAAAAATCAAGTTATTTTATTAGATCGAAAATTGAGAGGGAAACCATAATAATCAAAGAAATATTAATAATTCAATATCAAAAGTTACAGGGAGTAATAATAATATTGCCATAAATTTAATTCCTTAGCGCGATTGAGAGACATTGAATTTAGAAAAAGATACAGTGCCTCGTGCATCGATCTATCAATAGATTAGACACATTAATTTGGATTTCAATGCAAATACGAGATTATAAATTCGCGCGCGTCTAACCAATGGAAATAGTTGAGGCCTGGGAAAAATCACTTTTTGTAAAAAAATTTGAAAGAGAAAGAAGCTACACGAGCATTTATTTATTTTGCGCTCGATCGGTAAAATCTCAGGCATAACGAGATAGGAGGTCACGGTGGATGAGCATTTTCATTGTGCTTGTAACTTTTAATTACAGAGGATCGAGGATAGCCACTAGCGCTAATTCTTCCGCAACAACTGCTGATAAATTATATGGATCTTAAAAAGATTTTCCAATAGGGACGCGCAAAAGTCTGAAAAAGCCTCGGCAATCACTTACGAGTTAAACGCTCGTTCATTTTCATAAATTTTATAAATATTTTTGCACAAATAATTAATAAGCAGGCATTATGGAGCTCCGCTGTGTTTTATCTCCGTCTAAGACGTGCGTGGGTTGCGGCAAAAGTTTTTCCCTTTCCTTTTATGGCCGAGTATCTGCGCGCGCGCGCCAGTCGAAACGAAGAATTTCCAGAGAAAATTACAAAGTACCGGAAAAAAGTCACGGCGATACGGAGGAACAATAATACCTTAACGAACTTGGTCCCTCCGGAGCTGCACATCTCTTGCTCGCTGTCGTCATCCTCGCTGTACTTAATCAAAGTGCATCTCGCAAGTCTTAATTACCTTGTTCGGCCAATTACTCCCGGCGACTTTCTTCCCGGCGCTTCGGATTCCGCTTTTTCATAATTGGAGCTCGGGGGCGATATTCCCGATTCGCCCACTGAAATCAAATAACCGACTCCCTTTAATCTACTTAGTTGCGAAAATCCTCTTTTTCTACTTCTTAAGGGGAGTACGCGTTTGTTGCGTAGGATATGCTGGATTATTGCCACTTGTTTTATTGCATTGCGACGAGAGAATGGAGATTGGCGTGACTGGCCAACAATTTTCTTACTGAATGTTCCGCGAATTCAAAATATTTGAAGGATTGAATTTTGGACAAGAAGTCAAGCTTTCTTTACAACACGCCAAGTACGGATTTTATAATAAAGTCGTTAACACAAGAGCATTGTTCCACGGTAATGTGGAATTGGAATTTATGCAATTGTATCTCTGCATGTTTTCATTTGTAAAGATAAAGCTAGAGATTTATACAATTGGTTATATTATTATAAGATATTTTTATAAGAATTATTATAAGATAATTATCCCAGTAATTATCATATGAAATGCATGAATATAATTTGTAACAAATAAATGTTGATTTAGACACAAGGAGTATTATTATTCTATTAAAATTCTCTAGCTCTACGAGTATTTTATAATTTTTTTCATGAAATTTTCATTCATTTGTCACAAAATTTTAATGATTAACCTGCAAAAATTACTATACTGCTAAACATTTATCATATTACATTACTTTAACAACACAGTTAATCATACGTTGAGCAACAATATAATTTAGAATATGATTATAAATTAAAGCAATTAAAATTAGGAATAAACTTTCGTGGTGAATGGAAACATGTTTTTAATTTCTCTTACTCTCATAATTCTTGTAACATGTCTTTCAAGGTCATTAAATTTTATATATACAAAAAAATTTAATTGCTTTCTTTTTTTAAAAAAAAAAAGAAAAGAATTAGAAATAAATATGAAAACACTATTTTCTTCGAAACAACAAAGTACAATGTATCAATTACAGATAAAAAGTACGTTTTTAGAAATTATTTACTCCACACAGACAATGGTAAAGAGTAATTTCTGAACCATAAATTTAATTTTTAACTTTTACTTGGAAAAAAAAATTGACTATTATCAAAGGAATAATATAAGCTTTGATGTGAAATAAAGTAATGTATTATCTTTTTGACATCAGGAACTCGTTATTTCTCTACCGTCTAGTACACGAGATAGATAATATTATACTAGTAATCTCATAATTATTAATTTTTGTGTAAAAATTTTCGTCTATTACAAGAGTAGTGAATATTTTAACTGAACACTAGTTCCGAGGAGCTGTACTAACGGTTTTATAAAAATAAATTATTGAGTCAGTTTATAGTAAGAAATAACAGTAATTAGAACTGTCGATTAATGATTTTGAAATATTATTTCTAATAATATTTTGACAACTTGAAGGTAATAATGAACCATGTAATATTGCAACTCAACATGAAAAACCAATCAAGTATATATATATGTATATATGTGTGTGCGTATAAATATATATATGTTAAGATAGGTAGATAAGAAAACCATCGCAAGTGCGGCGCTAGTATGATCTGATTCGTAGATGCAAAAAACACATGTACTTGTGTAAATAAATTAATAATCATCAACGTACGGTGGCTTTACTGACTTTAGAATTGGTCGAGAGATGATCTAAAGAAAGCACACACACGCGCGCGCGCGCCCGCACACACACACACACACCGAGCACACTGGTTATAGCTGCGCAATAAACGAGTTTCAATTGTAAGCGCCAATGAAGTCACGAGCTGCGAGACAGTGAAAGTAAGTCGCCTTTCTGCGAGCTGATACTTAAGTACGTGTGTATATTATTATATTCTCAGTGGGCTTTTGGCGCACTTAATTTTCGTATGGAAACAAGGAAGAGATGACAGAGATGTATGAAGGTGTGTATTGGGGTTACACTCTTGAAAATAATAAACGTTCGTGTAAGACCTTAAATATTAACCTCTTTAGCATGAATCTGAATCTCGTGTGTGCTCCTCATATACTTAAGCGGCATATAATTTAAAAGGATGAACTGAAAAATAATCTTTCCACCTCAGCACACTTATTCTGTAACAATTGCATTTACAATTTCTTTTTGCTCCGCGAAAAGGAGGTGGAGATAAATTTTTCAAAATATTAACTTAACGTAAAATTACATTTTCAACTTTTTGTAACATATATTTGACTTTCAATTATGACCCTATTTGAAATTTCTTCTCCTAACTTTTCGACGAAAATATTAATTTCAGGGGAATTAACTGCCACTACGAGGATAAAAGAAATTCTTGACTTTTGTCACTGTGCACGTTTAAAATCTGAAGACAGCAAGAATATATTATTAGCAATTATGCTTTGTTACTTTTACTTTTGCTTAGTACTTGACCAGACGTTAATATTACTAATATTACACATTCGCAGATATTTACAGAGGAGACGGCGGTTAATTTATTTCATTGGCTTCTTGATGAAAAAAAAAAAAACAGAAAAAATACCTGAAACGATCTTTTAAATCGAGAATTTTTTGCCTTTAAGCGATAACTTTCTATTTTATTATTAGTTCATGCGACAAGGTCTTACGTAAATATAAAAATCTAATGCAATCATATTAATGGCACGTAACGAAGGTTAAGAGCTTCGCAAAGTTTATTTCCTTATCAACCCAAGAATATCAGATCAAGTATTATGCAATAATTATAACCAAATAAGCGGCTTCCATTGAAATTACGCCAATACGGTTAAAGAATAATTTTATTTCGAAATTTCTAGTATAATCCAAGGAAAGAGAGGAGATAATGAAGAGAACTGTTGTTTCCTTGATTACATCAATAAACCAAATTCACCTACATACGCTTTTATTCTAAATGTCTTCTCAAATCTAATAACATCAATCGAATGAAGCCTTTATGCTCTTATTACAATCCAATGCAATTATAATTGAGAAGTTTCCATATTATTTTACTATCTTATTTATTATATTATATTATATTAATATCTTATTTAATTCGTTATATATATATGTGTGTAAAAAAAAGATATTAAACTTGTTTTATTATAAATTACTTTCCTCTAATGAATAAAATTTTTCAATAAAGCTCTGTTTTCACAAATATTGCTTCGAATTATTCATAATTCCACAAGTCTTAAGCAATGTATGTGAAAATATCGACAATTATTAGAAATAATATTTGCAGTTGTTAACAAAGAAATAATAATCTAGTAAAGTAGTCATTATTATGTACTGAATCACTTTCGACTCCGTACTTGTTTCTTATTTAAAATCATTTTTATCAATATTTCAATCCTCGGTTTTTTTCAGCGTTTTTACGTAGCTTTTTCCTTTATTTTCTTAAACGTTATATTCCTTCGGAAGGTCAAGTACCTATAATTATTGAGGTCATCATTGAAAGTTACAAAGACTTGAGATTTAATACATTCGCACTATAGTTCAAATTTCATACAAATAACTACCGACATATTAGATTAAACAAACGCAAATAGCTGAAACGGATATTACTTTGGCAAAACGTTCGATTTGAAGTGAACTAGACTAAAGATATCCATATTACAATAACAATATTATTTAATATGGAACAATTATTTAAATTTCCATATCAGGATGATCAGAATAAAGCATATGGTATGCAATGACAGATAATTCGTATTCAGAGAACAATCAAATTATTCATTCTGTCATCAAACAACTATATTAACATTTAGAAATAAAAGATAAAGTGTAGTTAACTTAAAAATTATTTCAATTAATATGCTTATGTCAAACAAATAACATAAGCATGGTAAATAGGATTGCTAAACCATTAATGATATTTTGATGCGTAAAATCTCTATTGAAAATTTTTATCCAATCAAACTTAAAATTTAAGATGAATGTACATATTTGAATATTTAAAGGCAAATTTTTGCTTCTTATTGTTATTATTTTATATTCGTAACTAAGATCAAATATCTATTGGTATTTAATTTTTTTTTTTAATATACAATTATTATATATACAAGTATTGGTAAATTGGCTCGGAATTCCTCAAAAAATTTATTCAATCTTTATATTTGAATGGATAATTATTTGTACTTTACCATATACTTTATTTGCATTATATTGATTTTTAAATTATATGAAAGTTTTATTCCATTGAATGTAATATTTGAATTGGATTTCCGCGTACGTACATAACTCTATTGGCCACTCAAAATAATGATAATCAATGGAAAAAAAAAAAAACTGTATTTCTCTATAGTATATAGAGAATATATAATGATAGATGTTAAAAAATAAGAACAAAAACTCAAAAGGCGAAAGCTATTCCGATTTTCTCTATCCTAGTAAGAGTTTCACGATACACAACCAAACCACAGCATTTCTTTCGTTATCAGTTACACGACCGCAGATCTAATGAACAAAAAAGTAAAGGTAAGAAGTCGAGTAACGATCATTCTTTATTCTTTCGTAACGTTTTTCTTTTACTTGTTAATTTATTTTACAGTGCTAATTTCTCGACAATTTAACAATTATTGGATTTTTGTATTAAATTGTTGTGGTATAAGGTATCATAAAACATTATAATTTCAAGTAAAATATTTCTTAAATAGCACGTGTACAATAATATACAATAATATAATATAATAATACGGATAATTAAAAATTAACTAAAGTTGTCCAAATTATGACGAATCATTTCCAATGATAATCATATTTTTAAATAATTTATTTGAAAGTGAAAAATAAAATCAATAAATAATTAAAGAAATTGCATATATATATATATGTATATGTATATATATGTATATAGATAATATAGAGATAGACAAGAAAAATCCGATTTTTACAATGACATACATTTTTAATGTTTCAATTCAATTACATTAAAAATACATTCAAAAGGCAATTTTTACTCTTAAATGTTCTATAATAACTGTTGATCAAGTTCGGAGAATGTAGAAATATTTATTTCTATGCTGCATTATTAAAATCAACAAGCAAAATTTTGTAACTATCATATTATATTAGATAATTATGGTTCATTAACGTGCACTAATAATTTAAATTCAGTACTGTTTTCTACGATAAATTATATTCAATTTTTAAACTAGCAAAAAATATCAATTACTTTTATATCTCAATCTTGATTAAACGATAGAGATAATTTAGAATCATATATATTAAGAAAATACGATATTACATCTTTAAAAATTTTAAATAAGAGATTCATTTTCACATAAGAATTGAAATTACACGAATATTTAATTGATTTGGGCATACCTACAGTACTTAGAATAAAATTTTGCAGATATTCTTCTTTTATATTGTATTGAGAATGATTTATAAAACTGAAAATATTCGTACGACTTATACCTACGCAAAACCACACAGAGAATATTAGAACAAATATACAACTAAACTGTTTATAAATATATTAAAAGATTATATTTATGTAAACACATATATGGCGCATAAGACATTGTTTATTTTTATTTGTTTCAGGTATGTCACGTTAATTTAATCGTTACTTCTAAGTTATTGGCATTTCAATGGTAAGTAAATTGAATGTTCTTATTAGGATATATAAAATAAATGTTTTTACATTACATTGCACTCAATATTATATTGTTAATCAAATATTGACTGTGGTTTACAAGATTGCATTTTAATATTAACAATGTGAAACTTCAAAGTCGAGTGTCGTTGAAACCTTTTTAAAAGCCACTTAAATCATTGAATTGGAAATTTCTTATGCCGAATGTGACTCTAAGCTCGCTATTCTTCGAACCAAACTGTTTCTTCAAAATTAGTAAAGTACTTGCATTATGCGAATAATTGGTAGCAACTTGGCTCAATCTGTTCATTATCCATGTGATTATATGCTATTGCATCCTAATGGCGTGCAGAGTAAGTTAATATTAATTATCGTTGGTACAGTAAGTGATCGTTATGTGTTCGTACGCCAAATGTACGTCGAGCGAGACTACAATGTTGCATAAACACGATTTTGTTAAAGTATAATGGATCCCGATTTTATTGAAGCGTCAATATTATTTTCCGCTAAACTCGATTAGGCAAAGTTAGCTTGCACACTTAAAATGAAATTGCTGCCATTAATACTTCGTACTATCATTTTTAAATTTATGGTGGAAAATTTCAATCGAAAATAAATTGATCGCCATTCAATTCTAAATTATAACTGCCAGCAATAATACATAAGCTTTAATTGCAACGTATTTTCAGTAATTATTTCAAATATTTCAAGTAGAATTTTAAACTCGTGATTTCTTATTATTTCTTCTTCCGTTCATTGATTTTGGTGAAGATATTTTTTTGCTGACGATGTTTTCATAATTTGATAATGTAATCAAGAAGTCTTTATCTTTATCTTTGCTTATTTTATATTAAAATTTGATTGTTAAATTTTAACAAGCTCGTACAAAATTAATAAACGAATCCATAAATTCATTTTACATTTCCAGCAATATTTTATCAATTTATACAATAATATTCTATTACTTAATAAATGTACACTTTTATTAATGGAATATTAATACGTTAGTAATGCACAATTCATTTATTCCAGAGAAAAATCATTTATTCCAGAAAAAAATCATTTATTCCAGAGAAAAAAAATTCAAATGACACGTTAAATCGGGCATAAATAATTATTTCGTTGTTATAGCATGAATTATAAAAATTGTCAAATTAACAAGATAACTTTGCGTATGCACAGGACGTCCAAGTATTATATGAAAATCGTAGGTCTGCTTTATTAAATTAAAAAATGTTCTCACGCCGAGATTAACTTTATCGGGGATTCCATGCACTTGCCAGGCTCAATTTCCAAAACCAATGATTATTCGTCAGATGCATGCAAGCGATTTATGGAATAGAGCATAGATAGTGTGTTGGATAGCATATGAAGGCGCAAGGTTCCGTGTAATAATACGAACAAAGAAAAAGTTATTTTCAGTGAACTTATGGACGAGCCGCAATAATGGAATGAGCGTGATGACGAGTCAAAGTACTTAGAGAGACTTGCGAATGAAGAAATTTCTTATGCTACTGGAAGCTCCACTCCAAATATATGATACATTTTTTAAGAATTAATTTTTAAAATATATTACAGCCCAAGATGCATAATCGATGGACAATTGAAGCTTCGTGAATCGACTCGGACATTTCTGCGCGTAAATGTACAAACCCTCTGCAAGATTTTCTTGTAATTTATTTTTTTGTAAAATAGAGACGCTTCGAGTTAGATGACAAAAATCAATGATTAAATGCTTTTACTATTGCATCGCGGCAAATTGTTAATGTTACGCTCAAAGACAAATAGAGATGTTTATGGGAAAAAATGTGTATCATATTATTTGTTAAAAAATATATAAACATACTAAACTCTTTGATAATTGGGAGGATATTTAATATTATATACTCTGGAACACCGTGAATTGGAATTTTCTCCTTCTTTCAATAAAAATTAATACTTCAATTTAAATCGTATTTGTAGCAACGGTAAATGAATTATTACAATAAAAGAGAGAAAAAATTAGGCATATATATATGTGAATTATTTTATTAGAAAAATTTTTACTTTTTGTCATAGCGAAAATGTGCAATTATCTCAATATCTCAAATAATATTATAATATAAAGTTATAAATAATTTTATTCAAATAAATGAAACTATTATTGACAAATATGGATGGAAAATATTCGACAGGAATAAAAGTGTATTTACGGTAGTCGTGCTCAACATAATGATAAAATTAGAATTTGAAAAATATTCGTTAAGTTGTAAATTCAGTAAATTATGAGAAATTGAATAAAATTCATGAGATTAGAAATAAATTGTATCATTAATCTCGATAGAATATTTTCAATTTATACACATATTAAATATTATATTGATTTAATGCTCAGAAAGTAGTATGACAAATACATAAATACTCAAATATCTGTTTGAAATTCAATTACATTTCTTTTTTCATATGTAGTTGTATAATAGGTTATATATATATATCAATAATATATATGGAAAATTATTTACAAAGTCTTCTCGTTTCCTTTTGTGGCTTAAGGCATCACTCGCTATTAAGATTTTATTCTTATCATAATTAGTAATAACAAAAAGCTTAGGCTAGTAAATAAATATTATTTCTTTTAGTGTCAAATATTTAACAATATACATTACAAAATTATTCATCATGACATTTAGACATTTATAATAGATATTTATGAATATTATGAAAAAAAAATGATATTATTACTTTAAATGGAAAAACTACAGTATAAATACATTTAATTTTGAATAATCTATGCCTTTTTTTATTAACCAATACTTTAAATGAAAACAGCTTTTTTCAATTTGATATAAATTTTAATGAGTTTTAATGAATTTTACTTTAGAATATAGCAATCATCTATTACCACATTGATGATAATCAACGTAAAATGAACATTGGATTAACAAATGTAAAATTAACAAATGTAATACATTTTTATCTAACATTATTTAACTCACACTTCTTACCTAATTATCTACCATTTCCTTAAAAAATTAAAAAACTCAAGTTTCTTTTAGGCGTATTGATGAGAAGTAATCAAATTAAGACTCACTTCTAATTGATTCTTGTTTTGTTTCGTTTTGTTTTGCAAAAAATCTGAGTGAATCGATTTCTATTTATTTCTATCTAAGTATTTAGAATTTATTTTACAAAATATAAAATAATTCGCTACAATCTTTTGATGTTCAATTGAATAGAATAGATTACTTATAGTTTACTCTACGTAGTTAAACTGCATTTTAATAAGACCATTCGATTAATTGCAAACATATAATACAAAACAGCAAGAAAATTGATATCTGTTGAGATAATGTTTATTCAATAATAGCTATTTAATTCAATTAAATGATTTCTTAAAAGAAATAAATGAATAGCACATCATTCAAAAGATACTGTCATTTTTATTTGTGCTCATATTCACTAACATTTATTTATATTTATTTAAATTTATAAATATTTGTCTAAGTAATTATATATATATATATATATAATCTCAATCTTTTATAGCTGTGAATGTTTTCATTATACTTACTTAATACCGATTGGTTATTCAATATGGCTTTAGCGATTTTTTTATTGTATTTTCTTTAACAATTAAGGGACGAAAAAGTTCATTAAGAAGCGTAATTACCTCCTTATTTTTATTATTTTATGAGAGAATAAACCATAAGAATTGCAAACAAATTCGGCCTTTCTTTAATCTTTAATTTCTCCATAGGTATGTAAGTGCATCTTTGATATTAATAGTTTATTTACTCAATTATATGTAAACAATATGTAAACAAAAGTATATACAATTGTTGGTCTGCTTGTAAAAGTTTATCATACCTTTAATGGAAAACCGTGCATGATGATTCAATAGAGAATATCTAGGCTAACTAAACTAAAAGCTGCGTCACGATGTTTTCTAATCATCGATCAATACCCACACAAATATAATGTAAACAAATAACTTGTAGGAATTGTAAATATATGAAATAATGAGTTGAGTGAAATTGTTTACCAATTGGTGTGTGGTTCAGTTGTTATCAGTAGTTCAGATAAACTTCACATTATTATAATGCACGACTAATTAATTCGTATTACTCATTGTTTATTTACATTTCCCTATGTAGTATAAATTCCTTCGATACTCCTCTCTTGTAATTAATTTAACCATTTAATAAATAACGCGATAGTAAAAACACTAGTATACATACACACACATATATATATACGTATGTATATGTATGTATATGTATATGGGTAGATTCGTGGTATTGTCGATTTTTTATTGTTAATAATAGGGTACTTGAAGTGGCACTAGTGGGATGCTCTTATTCTTATAAAATTGGCAAATAATGCATAATTCAGAAACGAAGATTTTAGCTAATTGTAAGTCATTGAAAGCCGCTTCAAAGGCATAGTGCAGCCATGTTTATTTATCTGCCTCGGCCGCAAATCATTGAGCACACTAAGCGCGAGGACGCATGTCCACGCTAAAGATGCGCAAATAAATAAGCAATATTATTCGATCGGGTGAGGTCGAAGAATGTAGAGAGCGAGCGAGCGAGGGACAAGTCTAGGCATTCAAGGGAGCTAAAGTGAAGGGTCGATAAGCGAGTGATGAGTTTTGCAACCACCAAACCATTCCCGAACGCTTCTGGGAGTGAGGGCTCGGATAGAAAGTGACGACTCCACGCTTCATCAATCTCTCCAAGCACCACTCCCTCGGCCCCCCCCCACCCCACCCCCCTACCGCGCTCGGATCCATCAGCTACGTCATTTCCGTATGTCTGAAAGATGAGTAGAGAAGTGGTTTGGGCATTGTCCTGGGTTTTGCGCAGGTCGATCAACACTCGGTCTCTATATTTTCTTTTTCCAAGTGTATTAGCTCGACTCGCTTGAGTCTCTAGCAGCAGCGCGAGAATAACAACGCAGCAACAATAATACAGCGGGTGCGTGCGTGTATCTAACTTATTTATAAGTGGGACGAAAGTTGGGTAAAAGTTCAGGGAGCAGCGCCGGATAGTCCGCCATAAAAGATGTAGAGGGACAAATAGTTAATGCGAGGTGAAATAGCGCATGCACTCGTAAGAAAACAGTATTGATGGGACGAAGTAACATAGAAGACACCAAATGAGGCAGAATAAATGAGTCGAATCTGTTATCGTTGATAATTTGGGAGTTGGGAAGATATTGGATGCTGCTAGAAGCCTCTTTAAAAAATCGTGACATTCGTCGCATATAAAGTATAAGGCGCAATTGAATGGCTATTTATGTCCTTGGATTCCGCTCGCTTAAAATAATGCTAATTGACAATTATCTTTTGACGTGCCTTGAAGCCTTCATTTATGAATGCGAATACTGATAAGCATTATTTCAGTACTTTCCTCGTATTATGGGGACGATATTTAGAGTGCAAAACGATGCGTATGATTGATCATTACTTTTCAACGCCTATAATTATAATGCTTTTATACGTACTATTTATCAATTTATGTGTGGCCTGCTCGAACGGTCTCTAGTAAATTCTTGAATAAGAAAGTCGTAACGACCTTAGACTAAGTCATAATGGAATATTATACAATAATAGAAGTGCGCAAAAAGTCATATAATATACTCTGTTCTCCTTTTCTCAATAAAAAAAAGCCAAGAATAATTATGGTCCTCGGTCGTCGTGTGCTATAATGCGGATAACTACCAAAGAATTTATGAGAAAGTCTGTACGTGAAAGAAGTCATTCTTCAACTAGAAAACGATGATATATTTTGAAATTGAATTGCTGGCTATATCGCGAAAAATAAGTAACATACTTTAACGACTCGCAAGTTCTAATAAAATGAAATAATATGTTTTCTCCTGTTCTCAAATAAATATGCAACTACAATAATATAATGCAAATATATGACGAACGTCATTCACGATATTGCATTTTTTACATCGACAATTATTTCATACATACATACATACATACATACATACATATATATATATATATATATATATATATATATACACCACAGTTTATTATAGAAAGAGTAATTTTTCTGCAGTATCGATTATATCTTTACAATGGAATCCTAAGAATGCATTAAAAGTCACAAAACTTTTATAAATATTTTTCTTATTCAAAAATAAGAAGAAAGCAGAACGGCTTTAAGCAGAAATATGTTCAATTGGATAACAAAATTATGTTTAGCCACGATTGATCGTGTAAATGATAAACGATCCATCAATTTAATTTCTCTATTCGAATATCTTTGTCACTTGGTAATAGCGAAATATGCAACATTAAAACTTGGAATATGATTAAGGTAGAGAATTCGTGTAATCCTTGATCTTCGTGTATTACTTACTATTATGCCGATTACAACCAAATAATTTATGAAAAAGTCTGCATATCGAATCTTAAGTAATAATCGAAGTATTTCCAAATATAAAAATTTGAGATAACAAAATTTTAATGGAAAATAGTAAGAGCGGTATGTTGGATTTCAAACAAACTATATTAAAATTAAAGAATTTTCTCATATAATATAATGAGTAGTGAGTTGAAATTAAAAATTTGTTTTCTAGAAAGTTACAATTTCATAATACATATTTTTCATCAAATACATGAAATACATTAAATGAAATTAAATAAAATTAAATAAAATGATATTACAGTATATATATATATAAAAAATATTTTTCTTCCGAGTTCATAAAAATGCTTTTAACTACAAATTATACTAAATTGGAGTGAACATTCCTCTCAAACTTTTTCTCTTAAAATTCCTTTTAATTTGTAAGTCTATGATTATTTGAACTGTATATATTTTTTTTCGTAAAATTAGTCAAGATTTCACTTTCTCCACTAATTAACTTATTTATTTCAAGGGCAGGTTTACTTAAGTAACATCAGTTTTTCAATATTTTTCGGTTAAGCAGGACAAATTTACTCTTCGTGTCTAATATTCTGAATTTTTTCATTCCTTTCGCGCACCCTAAATTTGCCTGCATCCTCGATCGCATCTTTCCCAGTTTTTTTAAATAAACAGTCGAATGCGATATATCAAGTTGAAAAAGAAGATGTGTTCTAAGTTGAAAAAGAAAATTAGCTTTTACAATGAATTATACTTCATCGTAGTCCGATATTCATTGTCCATATTTATTCATAATAGTAGAGAATATTCATAGTTGTATTGGATTTATAAGTAAGCTGCAATGTGCCGACATGCTAAGGCTAACAATTAGAATAAATACGTATATTTCCGTCTTATAGTTAAATTAAAAATTTCGTTTAATTTTCAGCCTCTTTATAGTTATTTCAAGATATTTGCGTGAAATTTTAAGTTTGCAATAAAAAATTGAAAATATAAATTTTAAGTAAAAATTTCTTTTAATGATTATAGTTACAGGCATTCTAATGTATGTTTTAAAGACCATTTAAGCCATTAATAATCAAGTACTGACAAGATTTTCGAATTCGAAAGCATTTCGAATGAGGTTATTTTAAGTTAGTTTTTAACATTAACGGCAATAATGGTCGTTCTATGTAATATATCCAAGTTTCAAAATTATTTAGAAGTTCAAATTTATTAATATGCTCAATTTTTCGAAATATTTTGAATAATCAAATCGCTACACTCACATCCGAAGAAAAAAAAACCTGTGCTATGTATTTTACGCAAAGTATTTAATGATTAACCGATAAATGATATAAATGTTTGCAAACGAATTAATTATTCATTATCATGATCGCACACAATGCTCTTTATTTCATATTAATGTATTATAGTATCGATTATCATAATTGTCGTTATATGTTTTAAATAACGACGTAATATTTGTACACGAATCGCAAAAGAAACGAATTAATTAGCCTAATAATTGCTTTATATACATTTTTATTTTTATCAGATATCTAATAGAACATTGAACAGATCTGCAAGATTAAAATAAAATCAAATCAACTATCGAATATACCAAATGATCGTTTATTTATCCGTTACATAATTACATATCCTGTGGGCAAAAAATAGATCATCCGTCCTTCTTAATAGTACAGAAGAAGCACTTACCACGTGACACGATGTAACGGAAGATTTCTGTGAAGGTCAAAATTTGCGAGAGCTTGAAAATAGAGCAATGTGTTATGTAATTAGAATAACAATACGAAGGGTTTATTTTCCATAAGATTTATTACTAAAATCAACATTATCCAATGAATGCACGAGCATACATTTAAAGATAAAACTTTCAATATTATTGTTTTCTAAATAAAAGACGATGTTTAATCGCAAGATGTGCCATAATTCATAGGTTGAAATGTGAAATTATTATTAATTATTGAAAACTCACACCTGTTTAACTAATTAGAATAATTTTCCTCTATAATAGCAACTCATAATTCCTATATACATATATACATATATATACACAAAAAAATTCAAGCTGAACGACATTATAACGTACTTTTTGTTTGGAAATTGATTTAAATTTGTTAAGAGTTGTAAATGACGGTGTAAAATAAATTTAATTTATTTCAATATAATGGACCAAAGTGTGTAAATTGATGCCACGTAGTATCGTTTTAGCTTCCTTTTAATAAATCGTATTATGATGTAAGATTGGAAACCTTGTATGAAGTTTATCTTAGCTATATTTAAAATTTCATCTAATTATTTTCTACTTACTTTTTCGAGTTTATTTACAGAGAATGCACTTTCCTACCAAGAGCTTTTTAATTCTTACCGAGTGATTAATGCACTTAAACGCAACAAAGCTTTTTGTTATGATCTAAATACCGCAAGTATTTAAAAAAGAAAAAATAAAAAATAAAATAAAATAAATTGCTTAATTACTTTATTAATATAATAAAGTATATTAAGAATAATAAGAAATTGATTGCTCTGTACGATTAGAAGTGCGTAGCTAAAGTGGTTGAACGAAGCATAAAATTATCCTTATTTTTTTCTCTTTTTCAAATAAAATGCAGCTTTTGCTTGAGAATTCATGAAATATTTGTGCAAGCATTGCGTAATTCCCACTCTTTATGCTTACACCTTCTTTTCGGCACTTTTTCCACGCGATATTTCTAATTGTATTCACCGAATAAAACTTTTCATTCATTAGCGGCACTGATTTATCTTTCTTTGCGACTTTTCATGAAAATCTTGCCACAATTATCCTTTAATAATTGCTATTTTACCTTACTTTTCAAGCTTTATAAATTCAAAACATCATAAAATAATGCCATTGACATTGAATAACATTGGAATTTTCCTAATTAATTTTTGGATAAAACAATTGACAATAATTGGTATTGGTATTGTTTAATTTAATATTTTGCTTATTAATATGCCAATAATGAAGATGTAACGTGCAATTTAAAGTTATGTGAAACGCATGAAATCTTACGTTCATAAACAATCTACTGTGTACGCATAGTAATCAAGTGACGTTAATGCCAAAAATAATAACTGAATAGAATAAAGTTTTTCTTTCTTTTGCCGATTTGTGCTTTTGTCAACAAATGTTAAGAAAATAAGATTCAACCACGTACAACCATAGTCAACTCAATGATTCAACGTAATAAGTCAATTGACAAGCCGACTGCTATCAATATTATAAGAATTCATTAAAAATAGAACTCTGTGACTACACAATGACTACCTTTCCGACTAATTAAATCGATTAAAATTTCTTCGTGCCTCATTGAAAAATATCCTTGATTCGTTTTTGCCGCTGTAAGAGCGTATCGAGCAGCCGGTCGGCATTTTTTGTTTCGCGCGCATGTGTGTATACATTATGTAAGCGCGATTATGTGCGTCACGCGCAAAATACACAAATTGCACGGCGCATCGGTAAACATCTGTGTATGTGGCCGTAGTACGTGCGTGTGTCGCAAGTGCGTGCGCCAATAATTGCAAGTCGCCGTTAACCTTGCTGTCCGCTTAAGCGCCTCGTGTTTCACTTTTTCGCTCTCGAATGCGTACTTATGCCGACTCCGCAGCCGCCTGTGTGTGTGTGTGCGCGCGCGCTCGCGCGCCTGTGTGTGTCCGCGAGCGTGCACAAGTACGCTTTCGAACGGTATAATGTAATAGAGCGAAGCCAGTGATTCAAATTTCTTTCGGTAGTCAGGTATGTGTAAAAAAGTTCAGGTAGCAACGACATTGTAAATAGCATGAGAAAAATTTTGACTTTTTAAAATGGATGAATCGAGACGAATACATTATGGAAGAGGCATGTTTGAACGCTAATTTCTCAGAGGACTTTTGCCAAGTTTAGCCAATAGGGTCCACTATCACGGCCATTAGCAAGGATAAAATATGAAAATTGGAAGGATAATTTCCCAAGCACGCCTATAATATCAAGATAATCGTTCGATTTCTTCGCGAACTAAACAAATTTTTTACTTTATATCAAATTGCTGATGATTCTTTGAAAGAATGGCTAGAGGTAGAAATTGACGTTCGCATGCGCGAGAACAGCTGAGCATCTATTAATTTTAATGAAATCGTAAATTAATTTTAAAACGGATTTATTATAAAGTATAATATTCTTGGCTATTATGATCCTGTTGATAGGCGCCCATTAATAACAATTATTAAATGTATAAATTAGTTCGTAAACTTAAATGAAAATTATATACTGCAATAGGCATGGGAAATAAATTGTGATAGATAAATTATAAATTCAAGCGCGAGTACGCTTTTATTTCCTTTAAATAAACTATTGAAATTAATGAAACAATTAATCGCAATATATACTACGGCCAGTGCCCATAGTCTTTCCAAGACGTCGAAATATTTGAGATCGCGAGCTTTTTCGAAAAATGTCATGCACATATTAATATTAAAATTACCAATGTTAAAATCGAAAATCTAACCACTAATATAATAAACATCTCGACAAAAATCATACCAATAAAATCCTCACTATATTACAGCATTGGTACACGAACAAATTTTCATTCCCATGCGATACTCTTATTAATATGAAGCGGCACTGAACACGAAAAACAAGACGACAAAAGAAAATTATCGGAAAAAAAAGATTACACTCACAGCGACTAAAATAATAGTAGATCGATAGCACTGATACACACACATATATATATATATATATATATATATATATATATATATATATATGACTCCCACGAGACAAAGATATGACACTCTTGTGAACGTGTGGTCCGATTTACCTTATTTCCTACGCATTCCCTTGATTATTTTTTCTTAGCTCATTTCAAATATAAAACCTATTCGATTTAATGTCGTCGTTTATTTTCCCGAAGGTTTCTCGAGAATATTTCCCCATTACCTGGATAGAAATTGAAATTTGAGCTTGACACAGTCGTTACGCTTTTTATACATTAGAATATACCTTGCTGCTGATATTTATAAGTATTTTGTGTTATTGACTCTTGATTTTTTATTTTTGTTATCAAACGAAATCGTTGGTAAACCTAAATATATATATTCTATTCTTATAAAAATGTCCTCAGATTTGGGATAACACTGGAGTTAACGAAAGTATTATAAATTTAGAAATACTTTGGAGACGTAGTAGACATAATCTTACAAAAAATACAATGAGTCTGATGTTTAAAAAGTTGTTAAAATATATTTGAAAATTTCATAAATGCTAACAATTCTCAACTCAAATTAACTTGAAACTTTTTCCTCAATTTTCCATTTTTCGATCAATTTTTGGCTCAATATATCTTGCGGGTAATGCAAGAGAAAATGCTCAGTTACTCAGTAATAAATTGTAAGGATTAAAATATTTTTAAAGTTTCCGCATTAAATACGGATATTCGATTAATTACAAAGATCTCGTAGTTATTTTCATACGGAAATTCTTACTTGTAATTTGTAATGTAAATTTGTATTTGTACAGATTATTTAATTTGAACATGCACAGTTCTTTAGTTATTATCTTTACACATATATATACATATACATATATATATTACGATTTAAAAACTTTGTATACGCTTTACTCGGTTGGAAATACTTATTCAGTGATAATTGATATGCTACAATATTAAAATAATTTTTTTTACAGCAATTTACTCTAAATAAATTATATCAAAATATACAAACTGGTAATATATATATATGTATATGTATTTATATATAATATTCAATGGTAATTTTAAATTTCCTAATTTATATTTACAATAGCATCGTGAAATAATTAGCTATCGATCTATTAATATTAATGCCGTCAGGCTCAATTGTGCACAACTTTTTTTCCATTCTTTCATCAGTCATACATTTATTTTCATATTTCCTGCGAAGGAGGAGCATTAAAATTTCCAGATATTACAATGCGTTGATTCTATATATATATATTCTTCCAACTTTTTACCCTATTAAACTTGAGACTTTTAAATTCATTTTACATTGTTGCAAATACGTTGCAAATCTGTGCGTGTATGCATATATGCTTATTGTAAAAAGTTAATTTATGACTTGTAAGAGTTAAATTTTATATCACACCTGAAATATAGAAAGAGAAACGCCCTCTCTCTTGATGCTTTTCCTTTTTCACAGGATTTCACTTGAAGCTTCGGTTACTTTCTTCCATAATTCATATATGCGCTAACAATGTTCTTCATAGAATGCTTGTTCAAAAAAAATAATATAACTTCAACTTCTACCAGCTCCTTTCTTCCATTTTATTCATGTACGGGTACTTTATTATCAACGGCAAAGTTAATATTCTTTTCTACTGGAATGGAATTTAAATTCATGCTTGTGAGCTAATGAGGAAGCGACTGGCGGAATTCACATTTACTTTTAGAAAATTAAAATGCAATTATATTGCCGGTTAAAAGAATGCTAGTCTTGCAATTAATTAATAAACTCAGATTGCAACGAAGTACGATTTTGGCTCGTACATTTTTAAAGAAATCATCGAATGACTGCTCGAAAAATAATAACTATTTAGGCGCAATTCGAGGCTCACTTGATTACTCGTCGCGATCTACCGTTGAGAAATGCTGAGCTATTTTCAATTTTCGATATGCGCTGCTTTCCAACCCAAGACCGAAAATAATTACAAGAAATAATAAAACATTTATAGTCAAATTTAATGAGTCGCATTTTATATTAAATTGCAAATGCAGGAATCAGTGTAAGGAGTGTTGACGTATTTACATATATTCTTATACGCTTTCAAATGGTAGTCAAATTCTTATGATTTAATGATGCATAATTAGCTTTTCTTTATCAATAAATAATGTGGAAGCATTTGATCGGCATATTAAAATATAAATGTTTATATTTGCATATAAATTAATCAAGCGAGTAACAGCCGAATAAAATAAACATATTAATAGAGGATTTACTATAAGTTTTATTTATGCAAACGTAAATATTTAATATAACATCAATGTATTAATGGTATTAATTTATTTTTAATACAATTTTCATGCACTAATTTATTTTAACATTATTTTATTTACCAATAATTTATTATATTTATTAATAATTTAATAAAATAATATTTTTTATTTTATAACATACTTAATGGTTTAAATTCATATATTAATAATAATGGTAATACTCTCAAAAAATAATCAGCTTCCCATTTTTCCGAATACATACATATATATATATATATATATATATGAAATAGTAGATAATAAAGAGACAATTCGTCATTAAAATACTGAGCAAAGAAACATCTTTATAACATATCCCTTACTTGTTAAACAAAGAAAGGAAACATTTTGACGCAGTCAAAATTTATTAAACATCTATTCTTCAGGAATTTTACTGTTAGGAAGCTTTATACTCTAACCTTATATGCATATGAATAATACAGGAATATAAATTGTACTTTGACTGATAATACAATGCTATGTTAAAATAAAATTTGAAAATTTACTATAAATAGCAAACTATATAATATAATAATTCGTAAGTATATTTTCATACTTATTATTATTAAAAATTTATTAAACGTTTCAGAAAATTAAAACATTATCGTATAATAATAAATGGATCTCTATATAGAAAACTTGGATGAAAATAGAAAATTTATAATGAATTTTAAAAATAAGTTCCAGAATACAAAAATTATTACCGATCAAATATCAAATAATTACTCTTGAAAATCTTCATGCAATATCACAATACCACTGCAATTTTCAATAAATTTTTTTCGTAGACATTTTCATGCACAAGGATATACTTTATGTTTGGTCACGATATGTATGCACTCGCGTTATCATTTTCGTCCTTATAAAGTTGTTCGATTAAACAATTGTGCGGATGTCAACAAATCGATTATCAACACACGCCCGAGTATTTACATAATGTTTCGATAAGCATCGAAGACGATAATTTTTATAAGACTGTAAGCGTAAGATGGTATGGGAGTCGAAGGTAATTTGTAATTTTTCCTAGCCAGACATATTTTTGAATCTCCAAAATATTACAATCAAATTTCGAAAAAATTGAATTAAAATTTTTACTTAATCTCACTGAAATGCTCCAATAACCTTAATCAAATAATACTAATCTTTTTGATAAAGAAAAAATTAAGATTATTATAAAGAATAGAGATAGTCTGCGGTAAGATAATAAAATAAAAGCAGTATTTATTCGTAATTAAATATTCATGTAATAGATAATTAATTAAATGTATTAGTTTGGCATAAATTATGAAAAAGAAAAAAAAAAAAAAAGAAATACCTAATGTACAGTGAAAAATTAAAATTAATGTGAGTAGAAATATGGCGTTATAGTACAAGTGAGATACCATTAAGCTAATCAAACGATCAATTAATCATCACCTACGTTAAGGAAATTATTCACTATATTTCATTAAGTTCGTTTAAATTATCATTAATATTACAATCGGGTGATAATTTCACGTTATTATTATTTGGCATTTTTCAAACAATTTTTCATTTGGCATTTATGAAAATCAAGCTCTATTAATGATCGCTGCTTAAAAAATAATTAAAAGTATTTTTAATAATTGGGCAGATGATGAAATTTTATGCAAAACTACTTTTAATAAAGGAGTCGCTCTGTTATAATAAATTACGTATAAGATGATCAAAGTTTAATAAACGAACGAAAATTTGAACAATCTCCTTTTAAAGCCTAATTTTCATATTGTGCATACATATACATATATATATATATATAATTTATTTTCAAATTTTTAAACGTATATCAAATATTATAAATATATGTTTATATGGTTGAAGCTGTTTGTACAGAAGTTATTTTTATTTTAATAAAAATCTACGATGTAAAAATTTCGAGACTCGGCAATTATTTTAGTTAATTATTTCTCTTAGATATCTAATTCGTATTCTTAATTATTTTTATTGACCCCTACGTGTAATATGTTCAAGTACTTAAATAATTGTATGCATCGTAATATGTCCGTGCGGAATTATAGATTTTGAAAGGTAATGTAAGCCCATTTCTAATATTCTTATCTATTATCGCTTTAATATTTGGGACATTGTTAGTTAGCGTATTGATAAGATATTGTAGAAAACGAAAGAGAGACAAACGATACGTATACAAGCCTCAAATCGTGTATTTACCGTAGCTTTGAGTTTAAAACAGCCTTGAATGTATTACCAGTTGCGTCGTAAGCGTCTGCGCATACGTACGCATATACACATATATATACATACGTTATATACCTGAATATATATATACATACATATATATACATATATATATATACATACGTGTTTGCGTTTACATGTGCTACAAAATTACTATTAGTGCAGTCTATTAGTGCGACAACTAAATTTCTGCACGTGTGTTTATATAAACACTTATGTATACGCAAGAGATGCTTGGAATACGAAACAATTGCTTATGAGTTATGTTGTATATCAGAAACTCTCTCCAAGTAAAATATTTACTTGGTTACGTTTTCTTTTTCAATCAATTTTCTACTTTTAAAACAGGTATCAGTTTAATTTTAAACCATTTTGTTGGCATAATAAATTGGGTTAAATTAAAATTTTAAAGATTCCGAATATGAAGCTTTGAAATGGTAAAAATTCATCATTACAACTAATTATTTAAATTTCAAAAAACATAATGTGTACAGTGCACTGTTATTTGTTGAAGAATTACAAAAATTATGAGCCTCATTATCGTGAAAAATTTTTCTTATTTGCAGAATTGCATATAATGCTTTTACTATGGTATTAATAAATGCATACCTATACGAAGAAAAAAATTTATCTAAAATAATTAAATGAAAAATGGAATAAATAAATAGAAAATAAATGGAATAAATCGATAAAATGTAGAGTAAATAAATAGATGAAAATAGTTATATGTATAAGATTTTTTTATCGAAATCATATAATTATTCATTGAAAATATTTTTATATTTAGTCACTTTTAAGAAAACATTCAATCTCGCAATGGCAATCCATACTTAAGTTATCATCCAAGTATGTTAATTAAACATTAAGTAAATCGTTCGATTTGATATTAAAGGGGACTTTTATTATTAAAGGCATTGTAAATGGGACATTATATGTTATCCATCGACACCGAATTCCAAATTCATATTGGATATTGTAATAGAACCTTTTTTTTTTAAAAAAAAAAAAGTCATTTAAATAAATAGCACGTTTTCTTTCACGAAAAAAATCACTTATTTGCACTGCCCGAGAGAGAAAAGTAATAGAAACGAACTCGGTAAAAGAAGCCATATATAACGCAGCAGACGATCACACTTTGAGGCCTAGAAAAAGGTTGTATAGAAAGCCAACTACTACATATCTATATATAAAAAAAAGTTGGAGGAAGGATTTGAATGAAGTAACATGTCGCACCCGTCTTATTAGATTTGGGCCACGGCGCCGATGGCAAATTCGATTTGCCCTCGCGCACACTCGTACACGCACGCACCCACACCCATATACACACATATATACGTATATATATATGTATGTATATATGTATATAAAAAGAGAAAAAAAGAGCACAGTGTGGCACCCATGCAAAAGAGCATGCGCGTATATGTATACACATTTACATTGTATATAACAAAGGCCGTCAACCTCCCAAAACGGCCACCATACGCTTGTTTTGAGTCATCGCCTTCTATCTTCGCCTTTTCCTTCTCTCTGCGCACGTCGACATCTATATCCTGTATGTATATTTTTACAATAACGCCTCCCCTCTCGTGCAACTGGAAATTGTACACTGGTTACGCGAAGCAAAAAAATTAAGTTTTCAGGTGAAAGTAAATGTTTTTGTGTTTTTGTTTATCTTGGCTGCGAGCAGTGCTTTAAAAAGTTTTAGGTAATAATCCATAATAGTGATATTAAGGCTTTGAATGCATATTTGCGATATTTGTGTCTACAAGCTGTGTATATTCATTTTAAAATTAAATTAAATTTCAGATGCAATTGTAATAGAATTCTCGTGAGGCTCGTTAAGAGTTTTACATGGAATCGCTACTTTAAGAATTACCGTAATATTTGTTTCTTAATCATCCGTTCAAAGATTATTTAAATTTTTTTAAATATCTATCATGCTTATTATGAAATATGATTTATTAAAATTATTACAGTGCCTTGTCATTGGTGTAAGGGCCATCTTGTAAATAATCTTTACTTTAATAAATGTTGTTTTGTATATACGCCTACTAGCAATCGTCGCATAATAACAGTAAATACGTTTACTTAATCGTTAATTTATATTATTTGCATGCATGCTCAGCGTATTCATACGTGTGTGAATATTCTTAGATATAAACAGAACAGAAAGAGAGTAAGAATGTTTGCGACAGGGGCGGAGCGTTGGCGGGGATGGGGGAGGGGGGGCGGTCAAAGAAAAATGTTCAACAACAATATGTAATGATTTCGTGTTTAATTTTGCATTGGATGGAAATTAATTTGGAATTGTTGTACAATTTATTAATATTCTACAAATTTTTAATAAGAAATGCATTAAGAAGTAACTAAAAAAAGAAAAAAATCTTACCCAATAAAATAGCATTAACGGTATTAATAAACACTAAATCCGTAAATTATTGGTAAAATTGTTGTTGTTGTTGTTGTTGTTGCTGCTGCTGCTGCCGCCGTCGTGTTATGCTTCTTTTTCTAGAAACACCAAACTTGACAAAAGTGTTGTCCGTTTCATGGTACGTTCGGTAATTGCAACATCTGCTTGCGTGAATAAAGTACTGCGGGGGTAAGAATAATGAATAATTATTATACGTTATTATTCAAAATAAATGCCTCGATCCTTTCTCTGACGTTTCTTTTTGCATTTTACTTATTTTCTAATCGATAAACGTGTCATAAATAAACATTGGCATATAAATTACTTCGCGTACTGTTTATAATAAAAATTATATGATTTTTTTTCTTTTTTTTTTTACGAATTCACCCATTGACGGACATAGTCCAAGCCCTGCATGCCTTAACGATTTTACAATACGTCAACGGCACAAAATCATACGCCTCAGTCACAACAAAGTCACCACAATCAATTAAAACTCCTATCCAGAAATATTTGTAAACACTAAGGAGACGAAATTACGCGTAAAAATATTGGGGAGGGGGAGGGCGGGAGGAAGAAAAAAAGGAATATTTCATTGGAATCCCAGCACTGGCTTACATATCCGCAAGCGTACGTACTCTCGCGCTTGAGTAAACGAAGGAGAAGCGGAGAGCGTTTCTTCATGTGTATTGGGGGGGTGGTGGTGGTGGTGGTTGCCCCTTCCACCCTCTCACCCTCGGCAAGAGAGCGTTTTTGCATATATGTGTATACCGACTGACAGTAAATGAGCGCGATATTTACTCCGACTTCTCCGAGAGCAACTTCTATACGTGAGTCCTTTTTAGGCCGTTGTTGTTTCGTTCCTTTTTATCATTCTTTCCTCCTATATTTCGCACGCGTTTGTGCGTGCGTGTGTGCGTGCGTGCGTGCGCTCGTGGCAGTGTGTCTAAAATATTTACGGTATCGAGCTAAAAAATTTGCCGACCACTTTTTCTTTGCAGCTCTGCATTGCGTTGCGGCGGACGGGAAACTGTTGCTGTTGTCATTTTGCTCGACTGGCTTGTCTATGTTTGTTGTAACGCTTAGCGTTCGAGGGGAAAAAAAAAAAAAAAATAAATGCGCCTATTCCCCTGATGTCTTGATATTTTTAACGAATCGTAAGATTTGAATAAATAATAATAGCGAGACCTCTTACCCCGGCCAGTTGGCGTTTGTTATTCGGTATTGGGCGATGGCTTTGGCAAATGTGTTTGCGTTGCTGGTTGTTTTTTTTTGGGCGTTTTTGGTGTGTGTGTGTGTGTGTCGTCAAGTTGGTCGTTTGATGTAATATTATAGCGTGGCGAGTGATGGAAAAATGCGAAAAAGAGGAGGAGAAGAAGGGCATGTGAAATTAAGCGATTGTCGTGTAAGCCTAATCAATATGTAATATGTCACTCTTTTCTAATTATTTGCCTCGTTCGTTTTTCTAGCTCACCAGCAATGCTAAACAACAAATTCGAAACGAATGTCAATTCTTTAAAACGAACGGCTAATCTCTTAGCTAAGATTATTTTATATTTTTAAACGCACACTGAAATACCGAATTTTATAATGCGCGGCTCTTCGAGGCAAAACCGAGCTCAAACATTACGGAGAATCAATGTTTTTTTCAGTATTTCAAGTATTTATTGCTAAATGAGAAAAAAAGAGGCAGGAAATTCAGTAGCATACCATTTATTGGACTAATAAAATTTATTTCCCTTCAAATTGACGTCTAACAATTTCCATTACAAGCAATCTTATGATTGATCGCATTCAATTGGAAATTTTCTAAAACTAAAATTTTAAAAATAAATCTTTCTTTACATACGAAAATATTTTCTATCGGCGATTTCCTATTCAATGCAAGTGCATTTATTAGGATTTTTAGAGAATTCTTCTTCACTCACTTATCAACGATAATAATGACTTGCCAATACTATAGGCAACCATTTCGTAAACAAGCGAGCTCAATAATTTTTTATACCCTTTATCCTTAACAATGGATTAATTTTATTTCAATTTTATTCTCACACTGACAATTGTACGAAATCTTTCAATGACAAATCTTTTAAACTATAAATTTATGCGCTCGTTTAACAGATACGGATTTCGTCGACATTTTCAAGCATTTTAAAACAACAAGTGCCCATTATATTCAAAGCACATGCATGTCTATGCATTTTATTGAACAAAGCAAGAGTTACAGTTCGTGACAAAAAATACAGCTCGCAATGTAATAAAATATTTGGAGATAAACTTGGAGGCGGTGTTTATTTGTAAATTAGCAGCAAAGAGAACCGAATGTCGGCGAATTATCTCGCTTCGTCGGAATAATAATGCAAAATTACAATGAAACTTACAATCGAACCGCCCTTCATTGTCTCACTCTAATAACTCTAATAACATGCTCTAATAACAATCGTGAATTGGCCGATTAAATTGCGCAGGTGAATGTTATTGCCTCCCGTAAGCTTTACCTCTAAACTCCCGAGCCAATGAACATTTCAATTGAAAACACATACATATATCCTCGGGGCCTGCCAATGCCCAACGCTTCGCAAACACAATTGCAAATTTGCCAAAAATTATTCGCCTTAGGTGGCCTTTACGCGCACCTTTACATCCGTCACATTAAACTCTCACTCGTCGGCAATCGAGGAGTCGCACAATCGACAGATCACTTGCCTCCACCCCCACCCGCCCCACCCCGAGGCACTATAATTGACAAATCGCACGTTCTCGCCGAAAGTACACACACACATCGCTCAACTCTCGACATCGATTCCCTAATGTTGGCACGCACATGCGTAACAGACTGCGTCTCTATCTCCTCTTCTGTCTTTTTTTCTCCTCTGCGTTCAGCATGCGTCGAACGGATAGGCCACAACCCCAACGAGCCCCGAGATATTCCAGTGCCGAAGCCATTGTCCAATGTCGCCCTGGCAATCTTCTCCCGTGCATTCCTCCTTCTGCGCGTTGAGGCGACGCTTCGCTAATTTCGCGGCCGATGCGAGCGTGCGCCGAGCGATTGGGCAATGATATTTAATTACGTATGCGAAGAAGCTTTTTTTTTATTGGGTAATCGTGATTGGGTTTGCGGCCTGATGAGGCCAACATTCGCATAGTGTACTTGTTTGATGGTATTGAGGTCCGTGCTCTGAGCATTTCGTTATATTGTCGTGGCCACGCGAGCGAGCACACGGGCGCAGATTTTTAATTTTGGAAATCGGCGATAGGCGTAATAATTAAGCGCGACGCTCATTTCCACCGATAGAGTTGGGATTTTGCGTCGAGGTAGTGCATGAAATACCTGGGAGAGACGTTCGAGAAACACCCCGGAAAATCTACATTTATAACGCGACAAATAGTGCCCTCACGATTATTATCGGCTGCAAAATTGTTAATTAATAATAATAATAAATAAAAAAAATAAAATAGATAATTTACAAGCAGTTAAATGACACCATTAGCCGTCCTTCGTACTCTATAACTGATTTCCTTTTAAGTTGCTGTGATTTATAATATCGAGTCAACTAATGGCTAAATTATGCATGCGAATATGGAGAATGAATTTTCTAAACGAAAGTATCGAAGAAGCAAAAAAAAAAACAAAACAAAAACAAAGAGATAATTCAAGACACATTCAATGGAAAATTCACCCGTTAATTATAAAATTATGAGGAATAATGCGAGAAGGTGATGCCCGTAACGAAGAAATAAATTACGAAAAATCTGCTTAATCAAACGTTCTTGAAACACGAATTAAAAACACCGTTAGTGAATTGATATCATAAAGTAATATATATGACATTCGAGTATGAAAGAGAGTGTGAGAAAAGGTTAACGAGGAAAAGAGGTAGCTAAATGTATGATAAATGCTGGTACAAATGTATAAAGGCAGAAAAGTTGAGAGTCTCAATTGAAATTACGATTTCCGTCACGTCTGGGCTTTTTATTTTTCGGTCACAGACCTGAAGCCTACGGCCAGTTAAAACACGCCTAATTTCGTACGTAAGTATCTCTTACCTCTACGTACAATCTTCTTTCTCTTTTTAACCATTTCTGTAGTTGTACGCGCCGCACGCATGTGCACGCATACGCGCAAACGAACGTGGGCACGCGCGCGCGCACGCCCTTCCTCGTGTCTTTTCGTCATTTCGCTCTTGTATCCACATATATATATATATATATATGTATGTATATGTATATATGTATTTTTTTTCCTTCGCTTTCGCTTGCTTTCCCTTTTCTTCTTCCTTATTTATCGATATGCGAACGTATTCCCTGTTCATTTGCCTCTCGGCTCTTATTATTTCTCCTTCAAATACCTTTGAAAATATATTTTGTTGTTGTTGTTGTTGTTGTTGTTAGTCTTTCATAAATTCGATGATTCAAAAGACTCGAATAAAAA
This sequence comes from Ceratosolen corneri, assembly GCA_030522565.1. Classification (NCBI taxonomy): domain Eukaryota; kingdom Metazoa; phylum Arthropoda; class Insecta; order Hymenoptera; family Agaonidae; genus Ceratosolen; species Ceratosolen corneri. Next base: position 1,105 of record JAPYYT010000685.1, on the reverse strand, counting down.
TTGTATTTATCAAGAGCGATGTTATTTTCATTTCGTACTCTCTCAAATGTGTTGCAAAGCTATTAAAACTATTATGTGATCGTTACATTCAAACATACCATTAGACCTATCTATTAAACCTATTATATGCCCTTTTATCAGACCTAAATCAGCATGAATTTATGGTATGTTTACGTAATAAAATACCCCCCCCACCCACCCTCCCCGCTAAATCAACGTTTTTTAAATCTAGGAATAACTTGATCCCATTTTCATACAGCCCAACTAAATCCCGACAGCCTAAAATTATCGCACCATTAAGCAACATTAAATTAATGAAATTCTCACATGCTATTCGCATACATCCAATACAGTCCTCGACACTTTCATACCCACTTTCATACCCAAGCACGCTAAAGAATTCCCGAAATACAAATTGGCCGCGCAATATTTTTATTTGCCCACTACGGATGACCGATTAAAACTGTTTTTCTGCTATTTCGGCCTTTATCTTCAGATAATTATATTTACCGACGTCTCAATGTCACACCCAACATTATAAAAAAAATATGCTCCAATTCGAGCCATCTCATCCGAGGCTCCAAACACCTAAACCCAACTACTCTCAAACATTCAGTTACGATGGCCCAACAACTTACCCGCCACTTACCACTCGCCGCCAAGTTATTGCGCATACGCGCCAACTACCCAGCACGTCGCCACTCGACTCCACATTAACTTAAGCTTCGGGGGAGGTTGAATAATACGTACCTAATATCGCTTTCTGACTCAGCTGCTCTCGGCTCTTATTTGTAGCGGCGCTCGTATCGGCATCGGCGCTCGGTAAACAAGCAGCCGCAAAAAGTTATTGCGTCGCGCTCGCAAAAGCCGCCAAATACGATACAACAATCAATATACAAGACTCTCCGGGCCTACGATTCCACATGTCATTCTCGCTCGCGGCGCACGAATAACACCACCACCACCCCCACCCCCGCCCGCACTGCCCCTGCCGCCACCGTCTCCGCCGCCGCCACCGACGCCGCCTCCGCCGCCACCGCCTCCGCCGTCGTCATCGCCACCGCCACCTCCACCTCCACCACCACCACCACTGCCGCCGTCGCCG